>MPUH01000602.1:0-43445 GCA_001970955.1 Stentor coeruleus
AAGAAAATATAGCATTGAAGCAGCAAATAAGAGCATTAAAACTTAGTTAAGAATAATTATTCGTTTTAAAAAATAAATCATATATTATCTTATATAATCTAATATAAATTTTATTTCATTGGTAATATATAGTTAAATCTAAATCAATTATGGTGGCATATGATAAATTGCAATTAAGGCTTAAATTTTACTAATTTTATGATATAAATTTTTTGGAAAAAATTGCTGGCCAAGCTAATATTCTTTAATTGGAGTTCCATGATCTTTACAGGCAAACTGCATCTGAAACAGTCGATTTACCATATGAATATCCTTTTGATTCTTTATCTGAATTTTTTCGATGATTTCAATATAATACTAATGAAAAAAGCGATTCAAATCCAATATAAATGCTGTATTATAATAACATAGTTTATTGTTATTTTAATAAAACAATAAATACCTTATGGTAAGTTTAAAAGACATAGAAATAACTTTATTTCCTTTTTAGTTTGTTCTATCATCTTTTTTTAACAAATCCACGATTAGGAGATTTTTACTTTGAGGATTAATCTTATAAAAATGTCAGTTTTTGACAAATTTTTTTGTAAGACTCTACATGCTTGTCTGCATAATCTTGGCAATAAGCATATTTTTGTCCTTTACATTGTATTATTTTTATGGAAGCATAGCACATTCACTATACTAACACTTCAAATCCATTTATAATATTTCCTTTTCCTCATTGTCATAATTTTTAAGCCAACATACTTGATTTTTAAGTGCTACCTATAATATAAATAATATTTTCATCATCAATATTTTAGCCTATTTCTCTTTAAGCTTAAATATTATATCCATTTCATTGTCTTTATTTTTAACTATTTATCATGCCTAATTAATTTGAATATATTAAAATTCCTAATAAATCACTTTTAATCTAAAAATATTTTTAGCATTTCAATAGCATAAAAAATGATAATACTCATAATAAATATAATAATTTTGCATATAAGCATGATCTTTCAGCTATTCTACAACATGAAAGATTATATAAAATTACAAATTCATCTTTTTCCAAATATCCTTACCTAAAGATATACATTCTCAATATAATCCATTTCATAAACTGTTAAATGCTGCATTTATTTCTTACTATAATTATAGGTCATCATTTTCTTCGACCTTTTTTTCAAACTATCAATAGCCGCTTCTTCACCATACGAGCATTTCAATTTAGCAGGAGACAGCTGAGCATAACTAGGACTTATAAACAAGCCAATATCTGGGGTAATCGGGACTTGTTTAGGATTCCCTTTATTAGGTGCAGGAGGTCTTACAATCTCTTTTCTTTCCCCTTGTGCAGATCCTTTTCTATCAGTTCTCGCACTTAAAGGTTTTTTCTGTGAGTGTATTTCAGCCATTGATAGAGTTTTTCTATGGCTCCCAAGTTTCTTTTTAGACATTTTGGTATCAGGCTTAAAAGTACACTGCTCCATTTCTTTTTCGATAAGTTTTTGCTTTTCAAGTTCGACCTTATCAGATTTTTTCTTCCGCATAGCTTCTGTTTTATCAGTAATGCTCATACTATAAACATCTACTACAACTTTTTCATCACGAGGTGTTACTTTTTCTAATGCTTGCCTTATAGCTTCTACATCAGGCATCGGAATTACATCTTGCGGCCTTCTAGTATCATTTTTTCTCTCAGCAACATATCCTTTAATCCTTTTCTTATGTGGTATACTCTCAGCTATAGTCCTTATTTCCTCTTGACTCCTCGGTTTAAACATTTTCTTTGATCCAGGGTATTGACTTGGTGCCTGTCTTAAATCCTGAAGCTGTTTAAACTTTTCAACTTGTCTCAATCGAGCCATTTGCTTTTGAGACTCTGAATATTTTTGAATCAAGGATTCTTCAATTGTCGGACAGGAGTTTCTTCTAACTTGACTATCTTTAGCAGAAGAGAAAGTTACTTCAGCATTTTTTTCAGGGGAAAGTGCATTAGCACTTGTCCCTCTAGTCGTAACCACACTAATAAGTGCACTTTGACTACTTTTACGTACTGATTTCTGCATTTGATAATTAATATGAATAATTTAAAGTGTATTTGAATTAAAATTTATTCTTATAAAACAATACTTTAGATTATGATTTAAATTTTAATGATATGCCGGATTTTGTCATTTGAAAATTGTATATAATAATATATAGGTTATGAGCTAAATTGTATTGAAAATTGATATAATCAATTGCTGAAAGGCTTTTAGCATATTTTTCTGCTTAGGGTTGATGCTTTTTAATGTGAGAATGCGAGTTTTTATATTAAATTTTCCTGTATGCTTTTATAACATTTTCAGGTTTTACATAAGGTAGTATTAATAGATGACTATTATTAATAAAAATTATTAGGGTATGGTGTTTATAATGTTCTTTATGAACGGGGTGAAGAAATTCGAATTGCCATTGTAAAGCCATTTTATGGACTAATATGAAAGTAATATGAACAAATTATTACAATTATAAGTATGGGTGAACAGAGTTATATCTAAAATATGGTTTAGATGATTTCTTGGGCTCTTGTTATTTTATGCGTTTAAAAAACGACTCAACGATTAGTTGTGAGGTTTAAAATGTAAAAAAACTGATTTTTGTTGAGAATTTTTTTTTTTTATTATGACAATAAAGGGATGAGTTTAGATATCTTCTTTGAACATCACGAAAATCCTCTTGGATGATGATGTCCTAGGGGTTACGTATAATCTAAGCAGAATCCTGCTATTTATTAGATACCTTCATATTAACCATTCATAAATAAAAGATGCAAAAAATAGGCAACTACGAATTACTTGAAGAATTGGGCTTCGGAGGGTACGGGAAAGTCTACAAAGCCCGGCATCTCACATCCAACCAGTTATTCGCCATGAAAACCAGCCCCATTTCCGATCGTTCAGTCGGCAAAGAAGCAAAGATCCTTAAGCACCTCAAAGCTTGTGAGGCTGAAAATGGCATTCCAAAATACTTCGAATATGGTAAAACCTCAGAATACAACTTCTTAGTCATGGAACTTCTTGGCAAAACCCTCCAAACAGAACAAATCATCCTAGACGGGACATTTTCTATGGGCTGCATAATTGCCATAGGCCAACAACTCATAGACAGAATCGAATATATCCATTCCAAATCTGTAATTCATCGTGATATCAAACCTCAACAATTGCTTTTGTCTGAGGATGGGACTAGGATTTGTCTTTGCGATTTTGGCCTTGGTACTAAATATCTACTAAAAAAAAAACATAAACCTTTTAAATCTAACTCAAGAACTAAAGGTAGTGTGTCTTTTGCATCTGTTAACACCCATATGGGCTTTAAACTAAGCCGACGTGATGACCTTGAGTCCCTTTTTTACACTCTGGCTTGCTTAAGATTAGGCCGGTTGCCATGGCAGGACTCATTCCGTGGGCTTGAGGGTGTACGTAAGTGGAACGTCTGTCTAACTTCAAAGATGTTTCATATTGGCCGGCTGTTTTCCAGTTTCCCAACAGAGTTTTCGCATATGTTCCAATATATCCGCCTTCTGAAATACGATCAGAAACCTGATTATTCGTACTTAAAGAAAGGCTTTGAGAAAGTTGTTGCTAAACTAAAAATAACCCCAATGTTCAATTGGGATTGCATTTACACTAAGCCTAGAAAACTATCTACGGCTGATACAATTGCTTCGATGAGCTGCTCGAAAAAAGTAGATTATTCAACAAATTCCGCTAAAAAAGGTGCTAGAAATAGTATTAAAATTCGAAGGAAAAAGTCTGAAGGGATTTTTGACAACTGCCAACCTAGAAGAAGTGAAATTCTTGATACTGAAATATGTGGACTTCCTGAGATTAAGTATTATGAAAATAAAAGCTCACTTAGGAGGTTTAGGTCGTGTATCGGACTGGACATTCAGAATAGTAAGGTTTTTGAAGGATCCAATCACACTGATGAAGGAATTTTACCTGAAATTACAAATCGAGTAATTTTCAAAGTGTAAACCTTTGGGAGGTTCACTTGTTTAAATAATTAACAGAGTTAGTTTTTAAATTTTTTGGGAGATTTTATGTTAGGAAAAGCGATGGATGGAGATCGTTGATTTGATTTGGTTTTTTTTGTTAGGATTTTTTTTATTAGTATTGTAGTGAAAGATTTTTTTTGTTTTAAAAGATAAATTAGGGTTTAAAAAGTTAGAAAATTGCGTTTAAGGAAATTTTATAAGGGACTGTGCTTAGTGAGTGTTTGGGTTAGTCAAAGACTTGATTTTTGGGATTAGATGATGTGAGGATTATTTAAAGGTGCATTATGAGTATTTACATTCTGGTTATGGCTGCTGTTTGAAATTAAGTATAGATCCACTATTAATTTATCTTTATTAGGTCTATAGCTTCATTGTATTGAATCTGAGTATTTGCATAGGATAACCAATTATAGTTTTGAAAAACTGAGTTTATTTTCACTCCTATCATAATCTCTCTTTTAATCACTTCCCTATCAAATTATCTTCAGAACTAATCAAAATACCTCTATAATATCATAATTTCCCTTAAAAACCTTTCGCTTCTTTTTACTAATACCCTTAAAAAAATACCCTAATTATCCTTCAAATCATCACTTATCGCTTTAGAATCTACCCCAACAACTCAACCTTATCTCAAAAATCCTATATACTTACTGCAATTCACTAATCTTAAATCATCTTAAGCAGAATTCAGCAATTTCTTCGAAAATCAAAAAAATGCACTAAAATCAAATCAATTTCTAAAACCCCATCAAAAATTCCAGCTAAAATCCTAACTTATCTTTTCAAAAAATCATCCTAATCATCTCCAAACTCAATATCCCCTAAAACCACCTAATTCCTCACAAAAAATATTCATAAACCTAACAAAATCTAATAAAATCACTATAAAAAAGCCAAAAATTATCAAATAGAGTCTATTTATCTAACCTAACTAATTCGTATTCTCCAAACTAGGCTCAACAACAGTAGCAATTTCATATAAACTAGCAAGCGTCGGAACTTTCTTATAATCTCAAAGGTAAGGTATTGATTATATCTTCTGTTGCTTTACCGTCTAGTCTTGCCAGTCTGAAAGTTACAATCATTTTGTGGAAGTTTCTCCATAGACAGTAAATATATATTGAATGCATAGGAAATATATTGTATAGAATGCATATCCTAAGGCTTTTTTTATTAAGCCCAATATCCTCAGCTTCTAAAGTCTGAATTTCAAAAACATCATGAAGAGCTTGAGTCAAATCGAACCTAAAAAACTTAAACCTTTTAGTTAAATCAAAAATAAATTAAGAATAAGTTTCTGTATATTTAGCTTTCATGCATATGCTTGTAATGAGAATATTAGAAAATACTTTAGATTCTGGGAAAAAGCTAGGCACGCTTTTCTTTGATTTAGTCAAATTAGTAGGCGTAGATTGTTTAATAAGGACTTCATTGTCTTGCTTACTTCATCTAAATTGCTTTTAATGCTTTTTTCAACTGTTATCCAAATGATTTCTGCCCGTTTTTCTAATTGAATGAGTTTTCAATGGAGAAATTGTTTAAGGTTGATTTATGTAGTTTGTGATCTTTGAACCTGAGGTTTCATCAAGTTGGTTTTTGTTTTTTTCTTGTAGGATTTCTTAAGTGGGGTACTTATGTGATAAGGGTTTTTGAGGCACTTTTACAAATGAAGTTGCTGCAAGATTTTTTTGGATTGTAGTAGCTTTTTATCGAGCATTTTGGTAGTCAGATTCAATTATTATTATGGTTTATCACTTCTGGAAAGTAAAAAATAGAGGAATGTGTGGGATTTGGGTAGGGCAGAAGATGTGAAGGTTAGACTTTTAAGATTATGGGGGTGGATTATAAAACTACGCAGAAATCTTAGTTAATGTCGGTTATTGGGGTCACTTTTTTCCAGTGAAATGCTGGAGGACGGCCTCCTTGGTTTAGCATGTCAACTTCGTCTTCGGTCATGACAGTTTTGAATGACAAATATGAAGGTCTTTCATAAGCTACGGTCTCAGTGACTGTCTCTTCCACTTGGACTAGAGGGATTTTCTTCAGTCCTACACGGAATTGAATTTTTGCCTTGTAAGCTCGGAAAAGTATTCTTTGCATATTGTCACTATAAGAAATATTATAAAGAGTGGATTTAAATGCACAATATGTCTTTTTGCTAAAGAATATGCATTTGTTATTGAATATAAAATCGAAAATTATAGGATGGGGAATTTGTTTGAATATTAGAAATATGCATGATTTTGATAATAAAGTGAGATTGCTTATAAAATGCTTAGGATTAGGTATTAAAATTCAATTTACCTTTTATTATAAGTTTTGGTGCTAGGGTGTGGTTGATTTTTCAACGCAATAAGTGGTTTCTTACAAAGTATATGAAGAATTTCAAGCATGAAATAATAATTTGATTTAGAAGTTGGGATGCTAGTTTTGTTTATAACTGTAGAATTTAGATGAAGATATTGAAAGATCTTAGTTTTAAAAAAGCTAAATAAATTTTATATTCTGTACATGAATTCTACAAAATATAAATTTATATTCTTTCCTGCATGAAAAAGTTTGATTTCTATGTTTTTCTTTTATAAATAGTCTAAATACTTAAATATTATAAGTATGAACTTGATTATTATTAAGATTTATAAAATTCTTTGAATTATTAACCTTTAGTTCAAAGTCTAATTCAAGAATAAAAAGATAGTATGATGAGAATAATCCTACTAGAAATTATACTTCCTGGCTTAACTTTTCTTTTAATTACCTCCAATAGCCTGAATCTCTTACTATTTTCAATGACTTCACTAAGCGTTCTAAAGGTTTTCCCAAGTAATTCCATTAATATCAAAATGCCAAACATGAGGTCGTAAATACTATTCTTTCTTTTAATCAGCACAAATTCTTCTATTTCAGTAATTTCTCCTTAGCCTCTAAACTGTTCATCGTTTCTAACTAAATAAAATAACTTTGCGAAATGTCTAAACTTTTATAATCTCTATTAGTCATAGTTTATGATAAATTATACTCACAAAATTAATCACTCATATATTAAGCAAAGGTAAGTTGAAATTGCATATACTAAAAATAGAGGATTAGTAATATTTATCTTTATAAAAGGATAATATTCATAAAATTAAAAATGCTATAGTCAAAGTTAAATGGATACCCAAGTCACAACAAACACTTATCGCTATGCACGCTATAGCCTATTTCAGTTACTTTAGAAGGTAATCAGTTTGTATTGCAGTTATACTTTAGAGGCATTATTACCAGAAACTACGAAATTAATTTAGAATATGGAGTTTAGCAGCTGGGATAATATAGGAACAAATCTTTATTATTTTGTTAGGGACAAGCTGGGTATATAATGATTGGAATTTTTGATGGAGATGGAGTTTGTGGAATCCAAATGCAACTTTCATAACTTATGCTTAACTTAGATTCAAAGTATTTAGAAATAGATTATAGGAATTTTTGGTCATATAGATTATGTTAAGATTTGAATTTTAAAATTAGATTAGATAGGATTAATAAAATTAGTGCTAAGATGTGCATAGGGTTGATTTAATGTACTTTTAATATATATGTATGATAATAAATTGAATTTGTAATAGAGCGATTGAATATTACAAGGGTATAAATTGTAAAATACTTAATAAAAAAATGCTTTATTGAAGTATACGACAATCAAAAATCATCGTTTACTGATACCAAATATACTAGTAGTTGCATATCTTTTTTCTCATGTGCTTTTAATAATAACATAAAATAACCATAAAAATTATTCATAAAACTCATAATTCCTCCTAAAACCTATCTTTAAGTCAGTTTCTATTTTTACCCATTATCTCTGTGCCTAAAATTTTCCAAAATCAAAAAGATATGCCAATACTGCTCAACCATAAATGAAGTAATTTCTAATGTTATGATCTCTTAATCAGTATGAAATAATATTATTTATTTAATATGGGCCAGGATCTCGCTCATCCTTCTCTACAATTGCAACGAGTAAGCTCAGCAAAGCACACTCATAACCTTTCAGGTACAAAAATGAAGTCAATTAACGAAAACAAAGTTTTGCTTATCTTAGCAGACAAAGAAGAGTTTTCTATACAAGTAAATGATGATACACTAACATGTGGTTGGCTAATCTCTGAAACAATAAGACTTTATCAAGGCCAGAAGTCAATTATCGCTTTAAGAACTTCTAAAAATTTAGAAGCCCTCGATTATTGGATTATGCACTTTGAAAGGTCGCTACAACCATTTAAAAATAAAGACACCCTAATCGCAGTTTTCCAAGAAAATTCTCAAGGACCATTTGGACCTTGTCACTTTTCTCCAATCAGATTTATAGGTAAAGGAGGATTTTCACGAGTGGTTGAAGTTAGGAAAAAGGATACAGGGATGCTTTATGCTGTGAAAATAGTTAAAAAAGATTTCCTTATAAACGAAGAAAAAGTTCATCAAATACTTACAGAAAAAGACATTTTGGTTAATTCAAATCACCCATTTATAGTGAAATTGCATTGGGCTTATCAGACTGTATTTATTATATAGGATGAAGATCTGCATTTCGTTATGGATTTTTGTCCTGGAGGTGAGTTGTTTTATCATTTGCATAATTTAGGTAGACTTGCTGAGGACCAAGCTAGGTTTTATATATCGGAAATTGTATGTGGCCTTGAGTATTTGCATACTGTAGATGTTATTTATAGGGACTTGAAGCCAGAAAATATTCTCCTTGATTTAGATGGGCATATTAAGATTACTGACTTTGGGTTGTCAAAGAGGGATATAAAGAAAAGAGATAAGAGCTTTAGTTTTTGCGGCTCACCTGAGTATATGAGCCCAGAGATGCTTCAGGGACAGGGACATGGAAGAGAGGTGGATTTTTATAGTCTTGGAGCTTTGCTTTTTGAAATGCTCACTGGATTACCACCGTTTTATGACTCAAATAGGTCAAGGATGTATAAGAATATTCTTCAAAATGAGTTGTTTATACCTAATTATATAAGCAAAACTGGGAAAGATCTGTTGCAAAGACTTTTGAATAAAAACACTGAACAGAGATTGGGATATAATCAAGGTACTATAGAAATAAAATCCCATCCTTGGTTTAAAGGTATATCTTGGAGTAAAATCATAGACAAAAAAATTACCCCTCCATACCGGCCAAATTTTAGACACAGTAATTTTGACCCTGAATATCTATCAATGCAATTAGCAGAAAATGAATTTAATAAGCAACGAGTGCCTTCTACAATCCATTTTACAACATTTGATTACAATATCGAAGAAAAAATTATAAATAAAGGTACAGAAATTTCTAATATATCAACTCAATCAAGCAAGCATTTAAATAGTGGATCGCACATTATAGATGAGTACAATTCAACTAAAGTTAAACTGTTTATGCCAACTGTATCACCAAAAATATGCACAGTAAAAGATCCGATTGAGATTTGTGCTTATAGGCATCGAAGGTTTAGAGAAATTATGCCTATGATTTTGTCTGGAGAAATTCAAAACAACTCAAGAAACCTAGTCCAAGAACTGAGGTCTACTAATAATTTGAGGATTCCGTTTAGGCAGCGGAAAAAAGACAAGCCTTTAAGTCAAGATCTTAATATGGAAGTGCCTGAAGCTAATGAAGATAAGTCTCGGGCTAATGAAATTCCCGAGTTCCTTAAGAAAGTTGAGGTATCAAAAATGACATCAGTTAATAAATAAATGCTTTTTCGATAAGAATAGTAAATAGTTAATTTTTAGATAAACTTTCATTTTTAATTATATAGTTTAAGCACAATATGTTTATTTCTGCTTTATGTTTGTGAATGAGTTATAGTTTTCATATAAGAAAAAATAATTTTTATCATTATGCTGATTTCCCATTTAATCTTAATTAGATTATCTTGTATTTTTTAGCTTTATCTGCAGCTTCAGGCTTTTTCGAACCAATAAGCCCCATTATTTTCTCTAAGTCTCCAGGGTTAGGGTTTTCGACAAGAGCATTAAAAGTTTCTTGTACCCTATCAGGAGGGCTGCTAATAACTTTAATCAGCGTCTCACACTTATGAAACACCCTATTCACAATACTTGTAAAACTTGAACTCCCTTTATTCAGCGTCAAAAACTTTGTCTTAAGCTCAAAACAATCCAACTGCATCTGCTGTGCACCACATTCCCCAATCTTCTTACATCTATAAATATTCGCCACAAATTTACTACTAATCGACCTACATATTCCTTACTCCGCAACTTTAGCTAAAAAGTTCAATAAATAATCCTCATTCATTACCGTGCATATATTCTTAGCAAATTTCAAAATAGTCTCTGAAAGTTTAACAACATAATCACTTTTATCTCCAACAGCTTCCATATTCCAATCCAATTTTATCATATTACTAAAATGTGGTTCCATCTTCATATCAATCAAATTAAGTAATGCTTGTACTCCTTTACCTGCAAGTCTATATAAATTTTACTCTAAAAATATACCTCTTTCTTGATAACATTCAATATCATATGCGGTTTCTAATTTAGCTCTTATAGTAGTTTCCATTTCAGTTATAGTACTTTTACAATAATCTGATGTGTTTACTATAAGGGAAATTAACAATTCTTCGCCTTCTGATTTCCCAAGTTTATCAGGTTTTGGAAGTCGATTGCTAAGTTTTTCATGATAATATCTGAGATTAAACAGAAAAACTTTGGATAAGTCGCAGAGGATTTTCCCTGTGTTAAAAGATGCACAGGTGTCGAATTTTGTTTTGATGCTAGTAAAAAGTGCGATACTCGATGGGAAAATGTTGTTATCATCATGAGTATCATCATTCATACTATTATCGATAAGCTTCTTTAAAGCCTCATCTTCAGTATCAACGTATCTGTTCATGTAGTTTTCAAATATCTGGCTGATAATCCCAGTAAAGTTTGGGATTGGGGTCATTTTAACTGACTCCTGGCTGTAGGTTAAGTCTTCATATCCTCCAAGCATGTCTCCAAGATCAAGTTTCATAGGCTTACTATTCAAAATATGGTAGCTCGTGAATTTTTTTGTTATTTCCTGTTCGAGTTGAAGTGTTTTCTGTAATGCCCCAACCATAATATTGCTTTCTATATGAGTTTTTTCTAGATTGTCATTCACATGCTGTCTGGTTTTCTCACAAAAGGTCTTGGCGATTAATGCTGGAACCTGCCATGCATCAGGGAATATGCTTTGATAGTTTTGAGTATAGTCACGAAAGCACCTTTTTAGCCATGCATATCTTCTATCCATAAACTCAAGCCCTGAATGCATTTGCCCATATGTAAAAACCTCATCATAACTCTTCAAAAAATGTGGCGTCAACTCTTTTATTATCTCTTGTCTAAGTTCCATGCCTAACTCATCCACAACTCTACAGCCTTCAGTCATTAGTTCTGGTGGAGAATTCTGTATATCCCTAAAATCCTCAAGTAACTGCATCCTTAGGTCTTTTACTATAATTTCACGTTTTTTCTGCAAGTCACCGACCATTTTCGAAGTCCTTAAGTCTGTGAATTGAACTAAAAGATCATTGCTTGCATTGAGTAAGGCAGCAACTTTTCTGTAATCCTTAGCAATACAGCTTTCAGCAAGAAGTTCTATAGCATGAGAAAGCATAGCTAGTCTTTTTAAAGATGTTATCGTCTTTGTGAGATTCCTTTTAGCACAATCCAAACTACGGATATCTTTGCATATATCCTCAACCATGAATTCTGAATCCTCAGCCTTTTGTCTCATATGCTTGACTCGTTCTTGAAGTTCTTGTATAGTTGAATATGATGTTTTTAGCTGTGAATGAGTTTTTTCACTAAGCTTAGCCTGGGATTTGACTAAATCACTGAGCTCTCGAGCCACTTTTGTTGATTCTTCTTGAAGACCTTCTTTGATTGTGTCGATATTAGTCAAGCTCTGCTCTGTAGGGAAAATCGAGTTTATATAAGATACAGCGTCGAAATCTACAGAATCCAATGGGTCTGTACTTGGGTACAAAGCTTGAAGAGCTTTATCAAATTTAGACATTTTCTTTGTATATTGTGTACTAGCCTATATTGCTATTTTTGTTTACTTTAATTGATTTCTACACCTAATTTTAGCATTTTTTATCAAATATTTAACTTTATTAAATATATTAACTTTAATAAATATATTAACTTATAATAACAATAAAATGGGCTTAAAAGATCACTACGCTAGATGGAGTATAGGCCGGCAATTGCAAGTGTATTTTATAGTATCATGTTTTTCTATCTCTTTGATACTAGTTATAATAACAAGGTTCCAGTTAGAGTGGCTTAGAGACAAAATTTTAAATAATTCTAGTCAAGCTCTTGAAGAAAATCTCATCATGCAATTGCAGGATTTGGGAGTAATGAAAGCCAGATATATTGAAGCTGAGTTATCGAATTATATTTATTATACGAGGATCATTGAATTAGCTGATAGATTGCTTCATGGTTGCGATAGTCCAGGACATCTTATAGATTGCGATGGTTTACTTTGGTATGACCAAATTCAAGAAGACACTGAGGTTTATAGTGAGGGGGCTGTTTTCCAGCCATATCAATGGACTTACTATATAGATTATATTATTACGTTAGATTCACCTATGGACAAAATTTACCCTTATATATACTCAAGTGATTACCTTAGAATATATCAAGGTTTTGAATATTTGGAATATGTTCATTATTATCCAGGATGCCAAATGCCTATTTCAGACTATTCTCCTTTGGTCCGTGAATGGTACTATGAGGCTGCAGGCGATTTTGGGAAGACTATAATAACTGAGCCATATAAAGATATTATAACAAGCGAGTGGGTTATATCAATATCGACGACTATGCCGAATGATACTAATAATATAGGATATGGTGGAGCTGTAGCATGTGACATAACTTTATCTACTTTATACCCTAAAATTTCATCTGTACAGATACAAAAAACAGGGTTTATCCTCCTCGTATCAGCAGGAGGTATGATTCTCTCAATGCCTGATTCCTGGAAACCTATTATAACTGAATTAACTATAAGAATTTTCGATGAGGAATACACTGGAATCACTGAGGATGAATGGAATATCATCAAAAATTTGACTTCAGGTTCAAGGCATGATTTTGTAGATATCAATGGTACTGAAATTATCATGATCAAACAAGATATTTCTCCAAAAACCAACTTAAATGATTCAACTCATTTTTTGTTTTTATGCATTGAAAAATCTGAACTTTTAGACAGTATTGACAAAACAAAATCTGATTTCTCTAAGATTTATACAAAATTATTTTTAATCGCACTTTCTGTAGCTGCGATTGTACTAATTGTTGTAATTATTATGATTTATTTTGTAACTAGAGAAAGTGGTAAACAATTATTAAAGGTTGAGAAGCTTTTTAGGAAAATTATTAGGCAGTGCTTGTTTGCAAAAATGACTAAAGGGATATATTTTAATAAACTTGATGAAAATTCTAAAGGGATTGAGACATTGATTAAAGTTTGTAAGGAAAAAGTGCAGAGAATTAAGGATAAGGAGAGGAAGTATAAGTATTATAATTGGAATGTGACGAGGCCTGGGGATTTTATGCTATATCATAATTGGAAAAATAGCTTATATCCACAAAATGAATATAATGGTAAAGAGATGAAATGGAGATGGTCCTTGCAGAATTTAAAAAATGTTTTCGGATATTAGTAATAGATTAAGAGTTAGTAATAAAAATTTGATTGATTTATTAGATTGTGCTTTTATTGGGATTTTTGTCATTTTGATGCTTTACAATTTTTTTACTTTTTTTGCTTGATGAATTTTATGGCTTTTGCAATTATAAGAAAAAATGTTTTTTGAGATGATAACAAATATGTGCTTTCATTTAAATAGGTTAGTAATGGAAAATTAGGGTAGCAATTTCACACATTTGATATTGGATTTTATAATATTGATTTATGTTTGAATTAATAGTAATTTTAAAGGATTTATATAATCTTAGAATTTTTATATTAGAAGTATTAGGATTTGGGGGATGAGAAAATGGTTTTCAGCTTGAGTTTTTGAAATAAGAGAGATGCTTGAGGTTTTTATATAGGATACAAGAGATAGATTATATAGCTGAAGATTAGATTTTTAAAAACTTTCGATAGCATATAAAATATTCGTAAAAACTCGAAATTAGTTTGATTATATGCAAAATAAATGCTTCACTATGTTTGTTTGCAATTAACTTTCTACTTTAAAAAGAATAATGCTTATACTAAATATATTGCAGCATCAACCTACCTGCTTAAAAACCATGATCATTATTTAAATCTTAATAGTAACACTTAAGCACTTTCCTACTTATATTAAGCCTTTATTTTTCTATAAAAGTCTATCACATCTCATACTAAAAGTGTTAGCATTTTCCTAATCTATAAAAATTTAACTTTTTTATCGATTTTTNTGTTAGCATTTTCCTAATCTATAAAAATTTAACTTTTTTATCGATTTTTTATATTTTCAGCCTGCATCTACTAAAAAATTGTATATATGGAATCGCATCTATAAACCCTAACAACAAATCTTCATTAACACTATCTTATTTCATCAAAATCCAAGATATCCAAAAAAACATTATATAAGCTGATTTTTCTTTCCTATATTTTCTGCACAATCCTAAAACTATTCCTACTATATGTATGCATTTTATATTATAATATATGCAAAAGCTAATTTATTTTCTTGAACAAGATAAACTATATTCCAAAAAATGGAAACAAGACTCTACGGCTACTTGGAAAACTTGAAGTGGATCATTTTTTGGTGAAAAAAACGAGTGAGTAAGAATTTCTTATAATATTGATTACTTGACTGCGAAAAATTCTGGATTAACTATAAGAGAAGCCCATAAAGCTTTAGCATTAACTTGGGTAGGAACCTGAAATAGTTATTGCAAAAATTGAAGCCAATTCCCTTGCCAATACTTCTCTAGTTATTAAATGCTAGAAGAATGCTCTGGTACTGAAAAAAATTCCAAGGTTGCTGTGAGGACTATGATAATGAAAGGCAATTTGATTATAATGCACGACTTTAATATTATTAGTCAATTCTAATAATTCAAATAATATAATTTAAATGGAAATCACATTTGAAGAACCTTACGACGACGTTGCTGATTCATACCAGGACTCTCAAAAAAAAAGAATCCTCTTATCCCTCAATAACGAAAAACTCAACCGTAAGCCTTCTAAAATCCAAGAAGAATATAACAAAAATCTATATAACGACTCTTTACTATCTCCTTTAAGTATTGAAGAAGAAAATCGTCCCCTTGAGCAAAGTGAGGTGCAAATTTATAAGCTTCCCTTATCGAATCATTCAACTTTTTCAAACAGTTATTCACATAAGTCCAAAGGTCCAACTGACACTATGCATAAACAAATGAAACAGCCTGATTTCAACAAAATATCGCAGATCTATTCAGCGTATTCTAAAGAAAATGAACAAGTTTCTGGGCAAAGAAGATCGCTTAGTAAGACTCCGCCAGCATCAAGACCATCATCAGCACCACTTGCTAGGAAGAACATAGTCCAAGAGCTTTTAAAAGAGCGGGAGAACGAATTTAAAAAAAACTGCACCTTCAAACCAAAGATCAATAAAAACTCAGAAAGTTTGAAAAATAACGATCTTACTATGGAGCAAAAAATCCTCATGTTGTCAAGGCCTAAAAGTGAACAACATGAAAAAAGAGAGAAGCTTAGAAGGGAACTTGAGGATTTAAAGCACTCAGAATGTACTTTTAAACCAAATATTATCCCATATCGTGGCTCTGTGAAAAGTTACAATGATTATCCGGTTGAAGAAAGACTATATCAAGATGCTGAGTATAAAAACCAGGAACGGGAAAGGCTTCAGAGACAAAGACAAGAAGAATTAGCTTCAAATTACCCTTTTAGGCCACAAGTTCAAGCAACGACAAACAAACTTGTGGGTAATAAAAAAGAAAGGCCCCCAATATATCAAAGATTAGAAGAACTGCAAAAAGAAAAAATGAATAACAGGAATATATTAAGAATAGAAGCAGAACAAAATGACCCAGATTTGACGTTTAAACCTAAAATCAACCAGAACTCCTATATGCTTGCTCATGCAAGAAAACAAAGAAGTTCATCTGAAACTGATACAAACTGCTCTAAAAATCGGCACAATTCAGAACAGCTATCTTTTAATGAGAATAATACTTTTTCTCAGAAAATAACTCCAAAATCTAGCTCTTCTGCAGCGCAGGAGTTTTTGGAAAGGCAAAAGTATTTCCAAGAACGGTCAAAGGTGAAAAAAGATCAAAGATATGATTTTCATCAACAGAAAGAATTGAATTTTACCCCAGAAATTGATAGGGTTTCTAAATTTATTGCAGAAAATAATAAGTCTAGAGCTGGTGAAAAGCTTGAAGTCAGGCTTATGAAAGAACATGAAAAAAATAGAGAAAATAAAAAAAAATTGGCTGATAAATATTATTCAACTTTTACATATGAACCTATGATAAACCAGATTTCAAAGAGTATTGCTAAGTCGACAAGTTTGAGTGAGATATCGAATAATGCTTTTTCACTTGCAATGAAAAAGAAATTAGCTGAGGAAAAAGCTTTAGATGAAGAAAGGAAAAACAGTTTTACTCCAAAAATTACCAAGACCAAAATGTGGGATTATGTAAATTCTAGTTATAAGCAAGGATATAATCTTACAACCACAATCAGAGAAAAATTTAGAAATATAGAGAAAAAACGTGAAGAGGTTAAAAAATCTCAAGAATTCGAGGAAATGCGTGAGTGCACATTTATGCCACATCATGCAAGTCGTAGTAGTTTAGGTGATGGAAGAGTGCAAGTTAAAGGCATTGAGAGATTTATGGAGCTGAAAAATATATCAAGAAGGAGAGAGGAAGAAGCAAGACAAAGGGAAAAAAAAGTTTTTATACAGAATCCAAAAAATAGAGGAGAGTCCTATTATACAGTGCCACAACCTTTTAATCTACATCCAAGCAATAAAAAGCAAAAAGTTGAAAGGTTGAGAGAGGAGCTTATGAAAAAGGAACAAAGTGAATGTGTGTTTCAGCCTAAAATCAAAGAATAGTATGTTTTATGTAGCAAAAATGCTCAGTTTTTATATAGTACGCTAGATTATCAATATACAAGCAATTGCGAAAACTGAATATAATATTTATATATGCTTTATCCTAGAAATATCTCTTATCTAAAATTTTGCTTGATGTGAAAATTATTATCCGATATTTGGCATCGGATCTCACTTTTCGATGGGTTGAAAATAAGCTTGATCGATGTCTAATTTTTAATATAATATTTTAGCATCCTTCTCTGTCTCAGATTTGAAATAGTTTTTGCCTAATTATATGCAATCCCACAATTTTCATGTAGCAAAAACAAAATCTTCAATAGAAATATGCAAGTTATACATCCACTCAGAACTTTGTGGAAAATACTAAAAATAATGCAAATCATCAAAGATCTAATTATTTCAATAATAAAATCAACTCTCTTCCACATAAAAAACGGATATTCCACTACAATCATATATCAAAAATCCTAAAAACTCATCTAACCCTTAAAGCTAATAATCCTAACAAATTATCACATAAAGAACCTTAACTTTAATCCTGAAATTCTTTTAGACCTTATCTCTCACTTTTACATATTCTTTTCCTAAAATAATATAATAATGGTTGATAAAAGCTTTTTAGGACTTATATACATTATCCTTGGGTCAATATCTTTTTTAAGTGGTATGTGTATCATGCTTATCTATATCATTACCAAAACATTTCGAGAACCTCCAGGCATGCTAATATTTTGGCATATACTCAGTCAAGCATTTTTTGATTTCAACATTGCCCTTATAGGCGTATATTATCATATATCCAATGAGTTTCCTGATGATTTATGTGATTGCATCGGCCCAGTGAATATCTATTTTTACTTTCTAGGGTTCAATTATGTTATATGCCTCTCTATAGAAGTACTTAAAAAAATGCAAAATCCAATGGAAAGCAATTACAATAAACGCTCAAAACTATATCATTTATTTTCTCATTCATTAAGTTTTATTATAGCAATCCTTATAACAGCTTTTAACTATTCAGGTCCTTCAGTCAATCATTTATGCTTGATAGAAAAAAATCATCCAGCAATTTTCCTCATAGCAATTCCTATAGGTTTTTTTTTGCCTGTGATGATTTTTACATTATATGTATTATGTAAGATGAAATTTACTACATCGTATGTGAGTTATTTTATTACTAAGCATTCAATTTATGTGTCAGCTTATTTTATTATTTGGCTTCCATTGATTATTAATATTTTTATTGGAGACCATGAATATTTTAGTAAGATCGCACTTGTAATGAGTAGTTCAGCAGGGTTTATATTGGTTATGATTAGATTGTTTAGTTTTTGGATTATAAAGTATTTGAAGTACAGAAGAACTGATACTTCGCAAGGGAAGATCTCGATAGCATCACTTATTAATGAAAATATTAAAGATTTACCTGAAGCTCCACTGCTTGATGAGTCATGTATGCTACAAAATGATTACTTCAACATATTTACTTCTCTTTCTACTGAAAGTGCTTTAACTTCTATTTTAGTTTTACAATACAGTTTGAAATTCACACATCATAGGCATAATGATGAATCACCCCCGTGGTTAGATAAATTCTACAAATCCCAAAGAATTGAGTTCATAACTCCGCAAGGTCTTGAAACTATAAAAATTCCAAAAAACCTCAAAAAGCACTGTAAATAATATATAGACTCTTCACAAGAACTTGAATTCATCGAGTTCGCCGGCGATGTATTTCAAAATATAATGCATTTAGAAGGTATTAGCTCACAAGAAATCATCCAGTCATTCGATATCCCAACAATCCTCTCAGATTTCAAATCCATCTTCATGAACTCCGGTGGCCGTAGCGGATCTTTTTTCTTATATAGTAGTGACCGTAAATTTCTTATAAAAACCATAACAGACAAAGAATTAGACCTTCTGCTTAGTACTTTCTTACAATCCTATCATGCTCATCTATACCGTTACCAAGATTCTATAATAACTCGTATTATCGGAGCATTTTCCTTTATAGTCAACAACAATTATAAAGTTAACTTTATTCTCATGCAAAGTATTTTTACAGATTGTGGGATTAGGGCAATTTATGATCTTAAAGGGAGTAAATTAGACCGTTTAGTTCAAATTGATGATATTACAAGTAATAACATTGTATTAAAAGATATTAATTTTCTTATAAAACAAAAAAAACTATTTTTAACTTATTCGGTTGGACAAAGACTTAAAGATATTATAGAAAATGATGTGAAACTATTTAGGAAATATGAAATTATGGATTATTCATTGCTTGTTGCTGTTAAGACTAGTGAAGAGTATTCGAAGTACTAT
Organism: Stentor coeruleus; assembly: GCA_001970955.1. Taxonomy (NCBI): domain Eukaryota; phylum Ciliophora; class Heterotrichea; order Heterotrichida; family Stentoridae; genus Stentor; species Stentor coeruleus. The sequence goes on from MPUH01000602.1 coordinate 19,498, forward strand.
TTTAAAAGCACTCAGAAATTGGAGAAGGGTTATACCATTGGACTTATTGATTTTTTGCAGGAGTTTAGTAAGAGTAAAAAGTTTGAAGGGCTAAGTAAGAAGCTGTTGAGGATGAAACCAAGTAAGGAAATATCTTCGATAAATTCAAAGGATTATTGTAAGAGATTTATTGAATTTATTCATGATATTGTACATGATGATGATGAGGGCAGTGAAAAGGAAAAGGAAAGTTTAATGATTTTTGGATAGAAAATTGTCAAAGTAATGATTTACGAAATTGCACTTTTGAGATGCTATAAAAAACTTAGCTAACTATAAAAATACTATATTATAATGAGTTATAAACTTTAATCCTTATCTTATACTATTTTTATCCCTTAAAATTTCTTTTGTTCTTAATTACATAAATTAAGCTTCCAATTATAAATCCTGACGTAACTAAAACTTTGGCCACATTAAAAATCTTTTCAGACTGTGAGCTTTTAATCATTCCCTTTTTCTCTTCATAGTCATTCTGATCCTCCTGTATTTTCTCAAAACTATTATCTTTTTTAGCATCTACAGGAGGACTTTCTTCAATCACTTCATTCATATTCAAATTTTCTTCTGGAATATTTACTCGATCAGTAAGACACCTATTTTCCAAAGCTTTCTCAATAGTTGGAGCATATTCATCAGCATTTGACTGGACTTCACTTCTTTCTGTTAAAGCGTATTGGATACTACTAGAAGATTTATCTAGTATAGAGTCATTTATTGATAAATCAAGCACATCGCCTGAAAGCACACTTTTATTAAGTCTATCCTTACGCTTTTGCACAAGGAATGAGCTAATTTTTCTATGTCTAATTTTCATTTTATAACAAAAATGTGCCAGAAAAATAACATGGTTAAAATAAGTTTTAAGATAGAATGTGCTAGAAGATGATTATTTATATTGGGGTTAGTATTAATTGATTTACTTAAAATTTTAGAGGTTAGAGAATATGAAATAGGCGATGCTTCTGAATGTAGATAAATTTAATTTAAATTGTGAGAATATTGTGAGAAAAGCTAAATTTGTGAAGTAAACAGCTTAATAATTATTTTATAAACTTTATATTGAATATATAAAGTAAAATTAATGCTTATAATAGAGTAAAAATAATAAACTTAAGGATTTAAATAAGATTGATGGGTTAAGGATATTATTTATAATTCTTTTTGTTTCTTGCTAATTTATATAACTCGAATCTAATCTCATCAAAGTTATAAATTTGCCGTATTAGAATTGAGTTGCCACATGAGTTAGCTAATTCAAATAAACTTTGCAAGGCTCGCTTTCATTAAATGCCTTTACAGTTTGAATAGTTTATTTATTTTTTAAATCCTTTAAACTAGTTTATTGATACATTAAAGTTGCTAAGGCTAAATTCATGATCAATCTTGATCACTTTTAACCCCTAATCCAACAGTAGGAATTTCCTGTTATCACATTAGATTTTAATTTTGAACTTCAACTGAAGGTAAGAATCTAATTGTGAGTAGCATCTAATAGCAAAATTGAATTTTAACTAATTTCATTGATCTCTATTCGCAAAGTAAAATTTATGGAAGTGCTATCCAAGGAATTTTGCATGGGATTGTAAAGGTTAAGTCCTATAACTGGAACTATGCAGGGCCTATCCAATCATCTATGATAATTATTGACCCAGACATCTCCTTTAAAGGTCAGCTTTTTAATTTTAATACCTCAACCTAAATTTTATCAAAGATAAAACCATTGAGCTCATGGATTATGATAGTTTAAATATAGAATTTAGTGAACCCACAGCTCAAGCACATGAAACAAGGATAAATTTTTTCAAAAAATTAAGCAATTAGTTGATTATAATTAGATCAAGGTGAAATAAATATGCTGAATTTTTTACTTTTAACTACAGTTTTAGCATCGCCTGAAAGTGAGCCCATAAACACAAAGTTGCCAGTTGAAGAGTGGATAATTTACTCATTTGCTTCAATATTTATCGTGCTTTTTGCTGGGATGATGTCGGGGCTAACTGTAGGGATGATGTCTTTAGATGAGCTGGACCTGGAAATCAAACTTCAAAGTGGAACAGAAATAGAGAAAAAATGTGCGAAAAAAGTTATCCCAGTGATCAACAGGCACCACCTTTTGCTTGTCACTCTACTAGTCGCTAATTCTGCTGCTATGGAAACTTTACCTTTACTTTTAGATTCCCTGTTTAGTGAGTACATTGCTATTATTTTAAGTGTAACTTTTGTCCTAGCTTTCGGTGAAGTGCTACCACAAGCTTTATGTACAGGGCCAGATCAACTGAAAATCGCCAGTAAGCTCGTCCCTATAGTAAAAATTATCATGTTTTTATTCTCCCCTATAAGTTACCCTATAGCCAAGCTTTTAGACTGTGTTTTAGGTGAAGAGCATGGGAAGAAATTCAAAAACGATGATTTAAAAGCCCTAGTCTCTTTGCATGAAGTCCAAGATGCACAAAATAAATCAGGTCTTGGTATTGGTCAAGTCAATATAATTCATGGAGCTATTGATTTGCATAAAGAAATAGTCAGAAAGCATATGATTGATATAAATAAAATATATATGCTAAGATCTGACATTGTGATAAGCAAAGATATTCTAAAAGAAATACTAACTAAAGGGTATAGCCGAGTACCAATACACCGTGGGGATAATACGAATAACATTATTGGAATTTTACATATAAAAAAACTTGTAGCAGTAAAAGAAGGAACACCTATAGAAAGCCCAAGAATTAAATTGAGAAGTCCTGTTTATGTACATCCGAACTTGAGTGTTTTAGACTTGCTTGGGATTTTTCAAGAAGGCAAAGGACATTTAGCTCTAGTTACTGAGCAGCCTGAAGGGGTAGCTCCAGGGAAGTACCCGATACTTGGTATGATTACTTTGGAAGATGTGATGGAGTTGTTGTTGAAAACAAACATTATGGATGAAGATGACTATGATGACACTGCAAGAAGACAGTCATTCGAGAATAGGCTTACTAGGGTTAATGCTATCAAACCTATTAGGACCTCATCTTCATCATCTCAAACTGGCTCATTTAGAAACCCAAGTATTTTAGAAAGTAGTTAATATTTGTGATTGTTTAAGATTTTAGGTAAAATTTGTTTAGAATATTAAAGATTAATAGATATAGTGAATTTGCACCTTTAAGTATCATATAAATATTTACGCAAATCATGTTAATTTTCTTACTTTATTATATCAATACTTTATCTTGGCGAATTCTGAAATATTTTTTTTATCTCTTCAGTAGATAACTCATCTCTAGGTGATGGTGGTATAGGCTTAATTGGTTTAACAATAACTTTGTTTTTCTTACTAGACTCTGAACTAGCCTGTGGCACTAAAGAGCTATTTTCAAGTCTCCCTTTACTAGAATCACTAGCTTTCCTTTGCAAGGATATCGATTTGACTTTAACACTTCCTGATTCATCATGATCTTCTTTTTTCTTAGCTTTCTTCATAATCACTATTGGCTTCATAACTTTGAATATCTTTTTTTCTTCAGGTTCCGACATTTCAGGACTGGGAGGTGGACGTTTACTACTTGCATCCCCATCTCTCACAATTTTTCCACTATTAGGAACCCTCCCACTTTCTGTTTTGCCTGAAGGTATGAGCTCAGGACTTTTCCTACGTATTTCTGATAGTTCAGGTGAATAAATCGGTCTTTCAGAAATAAGCTTCGAAGGCTCTTCCTGACGACTTTTTTTATTAGAAATCATCCCAAGCGATGGTGGATGAGACATACCAACTGGGGCCAATGATTGTCCTTTTGCCATTTTTGAGAACTCTTCATAAGCGACTTGTCCTTGACCGCCTTTATCAAGCATTCTAATCATTTCATCAACTTCTTCATCAGTAACATACTCCCCAATCATATCCATGACTCTTCTTATCTCATCTGAAGATATAAACCCATTGCCATCTAAATCAAAAGTCTCAAATGCTTCTTTGATTTCTGAGTTGTTAAACCCTTCTCCTGTACTTTCGTATACAGATTCAGGTTCATGGGGTGATAAATATGAGAGTTCTTCGTTCGGCATTTTTGGTGATAACAGATTTAATGACCTTTCAATAGGCTTAGGGTGCTTTTTTATTATGCCACTTCTACCTGTTTCTCTATTTACAGAGACACTTTCTGGGTCTTTGAAGTATACAGATTGTGAGTCTTTACGTGAAAAATCTTTGGTTTCTTGGATTTTTATAGCAAGTTTCGAAAAGTCTAGACCTTTTTCTGAAGAGCTTTTGTGCTTGTTCCCAGTGTTTAGAGAGTGGCTTCGGAAGCTTATTCCTTTTGCATTGCTTTCTGAGTCGCTTAAGTCAATTTTTTCAATATAATCCTCATCTTTCTGAACTTTTGGCACTTGAGTTATAGGAAACTTAGTGATCTCCTGGGGTTTTCTAAACCTCTCATCTATCGGTGGTGGGGATTTCTCTTTGTTTTTAACAACTTTTTGCATCATCCCTGAGTGGTTGCGAGAAAATATACTGAACCCGTTGGACTTTACAACAATATCCAGTCCACTATCTAATGATAAATTGCTTTCAGACATATTTGAAACCTTTTACATATAAAAACATATAAATGGATTTTTCGTCAAGTGGAAGCAACTGGAGATTTGCTAGAATAGCCTGTAGAAGGAGTATAAAAAACCCTTATTGTTACAATAGCAACACAGCTCAAACAAAAAAAATCTCTGAAGTTAAAGAAATATTAAAAAAATACTTGACACCACATGAAAGTAAAGATAGAAGCCAAGATATAGGAAGATCGTTGGAATCTGTAAAGAAAGCAAAGTCACAAAAGAAGCAAAAATTAAGTCCAAATAGATATGATGATGATAATGTTAAGGATAAACCGATATTGTTTGATGCTATGAAAATACATTGTAGATCGCCAGTTTTGAGGATTAGGAAGTCTAAGAGTAAAGGGATTACGGTTAAAAATGATGTTTCGATGAAGGTGCAGAAGCTCGCGCTTACTAAATCTTCAGGGTCGAGGAAGAGATTTAGGCATAGGGATTCAATACGTTTGGAAAACTCTAGTTACTCTAGTTATTCAGATATTTTTAAGGTACTGGTTGGTAAAATACCGTTAAAATAGAGGGTATTATTCAGAGAGAGTTTAAGATTTTCAAGTGGAGGGTATAATGAATTATGTAATAATAGAAAAGAAATTTAATGATTTTGAATTGCAGTAGTTTTTTTGTAATTAGAATGAAAATCTTTATGTATTTAATGATAGTAATCTATAACAGGAAAACTTTAGCAATTTTAAAAAATAATAATATTTAGCATCTATGCCTATGAATTTGATCTTGACATACTATTTTGCCTTATTTATCATAAGTAAAACTTAGCCTTTTATCGTGAAAGTTAATTTCATTTCTCCTAACTGCAGCACTTTATAACTTCACATTAGCTACATAGTATTTTCTCCATTGAATTATAGCACTTTTAATATCAAAATTTATCTTTCTTAATGCAAATAATAGCATAATTTAACTTCCCACTGCAATCCAAAAAATCTGTTATAAACATTAATCATGGANAATAATAGCATAATTTAACTTCCCACTGCAATCCAAAAAATCTGTTATAAACATTAATCATGGATAAGGATTACGACAAAGAAGGAGTTGATAGTTCCCTCGACAACTTCGATAGCTACGAAGAATATTTAAACTCCCACATAACCGATACTGATACATACTACCTTGAAGACGAAGAGCTCGCAAGGCAGTTAGTAGAATTAGGCATCCAAGGCAAAGGGGAAATCTTATCCAAAGAAGAGTTTGAAAAGCGTAAAAAGGATAACGAAGTTGCTAAAAAAGCCAAACAGGAAAACGTTCCTAAAAAGCTAGCAAGTGCAGAAAAAGACTTGAGCAACTTTAAATTCTTACAAGAACTAGCAGATAGAGAAGAGCAAGTTAGAAACGGTAGACTAACAACAATCATATTTATAAGAGATATAATACATAAAGGGAACAAGAAAAGAGAGATTTCAGGGTATATTGACTATAATCATAGACTGAAGACTGAAAATTTCGAAGATTATTTTTTAAGGAAAAAAAAACTCCTTCCTACACCACAGGACCTTAGTTATTATTATTGGGATGGACAGAAGACTAGTATAAATGAAAGCCCGAATTTCAGAGTTGATACATACAGTGAGAGCGGGTTGCAGTTTAAAAACAAAAGAGATAGGAAAATTATTAATGTGGATCCGGATGCTGAAACACCTGGGGATAATACGAGGAGGTTTGAAATTGAGACTGATGAATATGCCCAGGTAGTTATTTATGATCATTATACGAGGAGAAAGAATTGATTCTAAATATTAATGAATCCAAATTTTATAGGTTTATAGGGTTTGAAATTAATAATACTATGCAACTGAGAACTTGCAATAGAAAATAAAGCATAAAAATCATACTTGCTAAATTCCTTATAGCCCAAGTTATAGTTCCATAATCTAGTACCATAATAAATCCAAACAAATTAAAATTTTATATCAAAACAATATTTTAGAAAAAATATCATATACTAATACCATCCTTAATTTATAATTATCAGCATTAATCATACAACTTATTTCTTATAACTCACACAAAACATAAATCATTCTAATTTGCTATTTAGTATAAAAACCATATTTTAATTCAAATTTATGTAAAACTTAAATACCTTTTTTACTTGTTTTCTCATTTACATGTCCTCATTCTCTCACAATTTGTTACAGTTCAATATTGTGCTATTGACAGTACAATTTAAAGCTACTCCTCATTAACTTGTTGGGAAAGTAAGCATACTACACTTTTAGAAATCGGGTTCATCTTCTCTGGCATTGCTCTTTCCTCTCAGAGGTCATAATCCCAGTTTTTAAAGCCGAAAGACCAAAAAGAATCGAAAGAAAGTTTGGAAATGAAAGCTATTTTATTGAAATTTACAAACTACATTTATTCAGAATTGTGTTTTGGTTTAATTCATGACCCAGTTCCAGACTTAATATTAACTATACTATTAATAGCATACTTGCTGATATATGAAGCTTTTACTGAACTTTATGCAGCAAGTATGTATACGGGAATGCTAATGAGCCAAATATGAGTATTAGCTTATGCTATAGCTTTAAAAGATGACTCTAATAGTTTGGAAATGTTTGCAGCCTCCATTTATTCTCTTTAGTTATGCGATTCTACCAACTAAATTGCTAATAATAAGTAAAGTCCCAAGACAGAAGCCTTTGGAAGGGTGATAGATTAAACTAATTAAGTGTCTTTTTAGCATAATCTTCAAAATCATGGGATTTTCCTTGTATTTTATACAAAAAAATAATTTTTACCTTTATTTGCTATATTTTATATCTAAAAATGCTTAGAAAATACTTTAAAAAGCAAACCAGCCTATCAAAGCTAGTGCCATGATCTCAATTTTTACTTTGAAAAAAATCCTAGGCTAATCTCCAGAAGCATTTCGCTAATTTAATAGTAAAATAAATGGCAGGAACTAATCCGTTTGATGCTCGATGCTTAAAAGATCTCCAGGTAGGCGAGAAAACCTACAAATTTTACAATGTCCAAGGTCTAAATGACCCACGACTCTCCAGATTGCCTTATTCCATTAGAATCCTCCTTGAAAGTGCTATAAGAAACTGCGACGAATTCGAAGTCAAGTCTTCTGATGTGGAAAACATCCTCAATTGGGAGCAGACTTCAAAACAAGATATCGAAATCCCATTCAAACCAGCCAGAGTTCTTTTACAAGATTTTACAGGTGTTCCAGCTGTAGTCGACCTAGCAGCAATGAGAGATGCTTTTGTCAAAATCGGAGGAACTCCATCACGTATAAACCCATTATGCCCAGTAGATTTAGTAATTGACCATTCAATTCAAGTTGATGTCGCAAGATCACTTGAAGCTTTGCAACAAAATGAAGAATTCGAATTCTTTAGGAACAGAGAAAGGTTTGAGTTCTTGAAATGGGGCCAAAAAGCTTTTGAGAATTTGCTTATTATCCCTCCAGGCTCAGGGATTGTTCATCAAGTTAATCTTGAGTACCTGGCTAGGATTATTTTTGATAGAAATGGCCTTTTATACCCTGATTCAGTTGTCGGAACTGACTCACATACGACTATGATTAATGGAGCTGGTGTTGTTGGATGGGGTGTTGGGGGTATTGAAGCTGAAGCAGTTATGTTGGGACAATCAATTTCTATGGTTTTACCTGAAGTTGTTGGGTTTAAACTTACTGGGAAGCTTTCTGATGCAGCTACAGCTACAGATTTGGTATTGACAGTGACTAAAATGCTTAGACAAAGAGGAGTTGTTAATAAATTTGTTGAGTTCTTTGGATCTGGTGTTGAAAATTTGTCTATTGCAGATAGGGCGACTATTGGTAACATGGCTCCTGAATATGGTGCAACAGTAGGTTACTTCCCTATGGATGGGAAAACCTTAGACTTCTTGAAAACCTCAGGCAGGTCAAGTGAAAAAATCGCTTTTATTGAAGCTTATCTTAAAGCTAATGGGCTTTTCAGAGATTATAACGGAGAAGATCCTGTTTTCTCAGGAGCTGTACTTGAACTTGATTTAGGTGCTGTTGTTCCTTGTGTAGCAGGACCCAAACGTCCTCATGACAGAGTTTCTGTATCAGATTTAAAGAATGAATTCATCACAGGACTTACAGGCCCAGTGAATTTTAAAGGCTTTGGTGTTCCTAACCCTGAAGCTGTGAGCACTTTTGACTATAAAGGCCAGACTTTCAATCTTAAGCATGGTTCTGTCGTTATAGCCGCTATAACTTCTTGTACCAACACCTCCAATCCTGGTGTTATGTTGGCTGCAGGGCTTTTAGCTAAAAATGCTATAGCTAAAGGACTAAGAGTTGCTCCTTATATTAAAACATCATTATCCCCAGGTTCAGGTGTTGTAACTAAATACTTTGATAAAGCAGGTGTCACTGAATTCTTAAATGAACTTGGCTTTACTGTTGCTGGATATGGCTGTATGACTTGTATTGGTAATTCTGGAGATTTAGAAGAAGAAGTTCTAAAGGCAATCAGTGCTAATGATCTTGTAGCTACATCTGTACTATCAGGAAATAGGAACTTTGAAGGTCGTGTGCATCCAGCTACAAGAGCGAATTATCTAGCAAGTCCTCCTTTGGTTGTAGCTTATGCCCTAGCTGGCCGTGTGGACTTTGACTTCGAAACTGAGCCTCTAGGAGTTTTTGAAGGTAACCCTGTGTTCTTAAGAGATATCTGGCCATCAAGAGAGCTTGTCAATCAGACTGTTAACGAGATTATTACTCCAGAAATGTTCGCTGAGGTCTATAATCGCATCGCTCAAGGTACAGACAGATGGAACTCTCTTGAAGCAGCTGAAGGAACTCTATATTCTTGGAAAGATGAGTCAACTTATATCCACAACCCACCATTTTTCAAGTCCTTAACCTTAGAAATTCCCCCAATTAGAGATATCACAAATGCTTATGCCTTGCTTAAACTTGGAGACTCCATAACAACTGATCATATTTCTCCAGCAGGGAATATTGCCAGGAACTCCCCAGCAGCCAAGTATTTGCAAGTTCGTGGGGTACCTCCTAAAGAATTTAACTCTTATGGAGCTCGTAGAGGTAATGATGAAATCATGATGAGAGGAACTTTTGCAAACATTCGCCTTGTAAATACTCTTATAAATCATGCTGGTCCACAGACAAAACATGTGCCAAGTGGTGAAGAGATGGATATTTATGAAGCTAGTGCGAGATATCAGCAGGATGGAGTTGATCTGATTGTTATTGCTGGTAAAGAATATGGGTCTGGGTCATCTAGAGACTGGGCAGCTAAAGGTCCTTATCTACTTGGCGTCAAAGCAGTAATTGCAGAAAGTTATGAGAGGATTCATAGATCTAACTTACTTGGTATGGGGATTTTACCTTTACAGTTCTTGCCTGATCAAAATGCTGCTTCACTTGAACTTACTGGGTTTGAGAAGTTTAACATTGTTTTGAATGGACATGTTGGAGTACAGCAGATTATTGAAGTAGTCACAGATAGTGGAAAAACTTTTAATGTTAAGGCCAGAGTGGATACTGATGTTGAAGTTGAATACTTTAGACATAGAGGAATTTTGCATTACGTACTTAGGAAATTAGCTAAGAATAACTAAGATAGGTATGAGGAAGCTTGTAATAGTTTTTTTTGGGGAGAGTGAAGAGTTTTACGATTTTTATGAATTGATATGTGAGTGATGGCTAAAGGAGATAGGACTTTTTAAAAGGCCAATCAGAAATTAGAAAATGTGGGGTAAAAATGAATAAGCATAGTGAAATGTAATGGGTTCCATATTTGGAAGTATGGAAGCTGAAGACTTTTTGTAGTTATTTATGTTGATTTGTGAGTGAATTTAGTGTTCCGAATTAAAATATCTTAGTAAATTTTTGTGATTTTATATTAATATAGCTGATTTCATAAATGAATAATTATATAAGTTTTTAGTTTAGGTATAATGAAAATATATTACGAAGTATTATTAATCAATAGGTTTTTTTAATCTAAAAATCTTTTAAATAATTTATTCAATACAATTTATATATAATTATTTACTACAGAAATATAAGCTATATCTTCACTTTTTAACTTTTGGTTTTATTGAATATATGTGTATATATTCACCACTAGAAACATTTATCTTACTTTTTATAGCGCTAATTCTATAAATAATACTAATTATACTTACTTTCATTAGTTGTGGCTCAATCTTTCAGCCTCATGCAAGTTAATAATAAAGTTAAGGTACTCATTAGGATTACTCAGCCTATCAGGATTACTAAAAGATTTAGCTGCAGAATTAATTTTTTCATGGCCTAAAGACCCTGTCAATACGAAGGTCTTGGGTAAAGGCTCGGTACTTTTTTTGAAGTCCCTGAGTTTTTCTTACATTTCTAATTTGCTTAGCTCGCTTAGAACACTATCTGAAAGTGTTTCTATATCCCTATAGTTATCCATTTATTAAAATGAACAGAAATTCTATTTATTTCCTTGTAGACATAAAAATGTCTTATATAGCTCATGCACTAAAATGCAATATTTTATTATTTCATACTGAGTCACTATTATTTTAATCAATGAGATAGGAATTGCTTAAATATGGTATACAAATTTTAATCTGTAATTTTAAGTTTAATTTTTTTAAACGGGTGCATATTTATAGAAATATATACTGAATAAACTACGAAAAAATGATTTTATTAAACCTAGTCGGCTTATAGATTAAATTTATAAGTCGGAGTTAATTTTTTGCTCAAGCGATTTAGGATAATTTGATTACATATTTAATATGGCATACAACAAAGAGGAATATTTGGATAAATTTGAAGAATTATTGGTAAGGTTATATAAAATTCATACTATACTCAATAGAAAATATATACTGTATTTAAAAAATAAACTATAATACTATAGCTAAAAAATAAGATTGATTTTATTCAGGATAGCTAGGATTAGAGTTAAAATATAAGTGAATTAATAGCAATTAATCATATATGCATATATTCGAAAAATTTAAACATTTTGTAAGTAAATGCTTGAGGAAAATATATCCTCTCTTATATAATCAAAAAATTGATAATATATATTAAGGAGAAATTATATTATCTTTCAATGATGATTGACTAATAAAATTGGGTGTGAAAGCAAAATCATAGTGAATTCATTACAGAAAGAATTGGCTGTTTAATAAATAATTAAGAGAATTTTTTTTTTTATAAATAGATGATTATAGAAATAAATCACGAAGCTTAACTAATTTTCTCTATTCAAAAATCATTTTATCTAGTTTTTTGTGAGTGCTAGAAATTGATTTTATCAAAAATTTTGAGTTTAGTTTTGATTTCAATAGAATCTGATAATTATAAATTATCAATATTTCTTTAGCATTGCAGGGTTCTAATTGATATTCTAAACTTTACTCTTAATGATAAATTCTGTTTTCTAAAAATTACTATATACCAATAATACCATTAGCTTAAATAAAACTTTTTCACAAAAATACAATATTATTTAATCAAAAATTTATTAATTTAAGGCATAACTTTTAGTTTATAATTTAACAAAAGCTTTTTAATCGCTTTAGCGTTACTCTTGCAATCTAGCAAGCTTCTAACTTTATACTTTTTTGATACTTTAACCTTATCATTTTCATATTGAATATTTGTGCTTTTATGCTCTTCAAAAAGTTTCTTCATAAGATTATTATCATATCCATTAATTTCATTAAGTTTGTCACTAGCCCATTCCATTTCTTTAACATAATTCAACGCTACTACTCTTTCTTTACCAATAAATTGTTTTATTTTCTTAGAATTTTCTATCATTTTCCCACTTTCGTCCTCACAAGCTTTCAAAATCAAGTCGATTTTAAAAAACTTTGAGTTATTTTGTTCTAATGAAGGCTTGCTTAGTCTTTCAATTTTATCTTTAGAAGGGCTCAGAGTAGGAAAGATGTTATAATTGCGCATTGGACTTAATGATGGGCTCATTTTTTTGTATTTACGAAATCTATGAGGAGAAGTGCTTTGTTGTGTTGACGTATGAAATGGGTTTGGGGAATTAAAAGATATAGGAGATGATGATCGTGAACTTTTGGCTTTTTCGTAAAAGCGATCGTGTACTTGGCTGAGGATTTCTTCTGTTGCTGTTATAAGTTTTTTGTTTTGCGGGCTGAGGTTATTAAGGAAGCTTAAAGGAGCTGGAGTTACTGAAGCAGGTCTTTGAGACAAACTGCTGTCTTTTCTTGGAGGAGTAGTTGTCTGAAGTATTTCTGAATATTTCTTGATATAGTGATTCATATTATAGAAGGTTTATATGATAATTATTGGAGTGATCGAAATTTAAGAAGCTATTATTCATTAAGAGTTAAAATTATAGAGAAGAAAGATATACTGAATAAAAGAGCTTTAGGTAGGATGTTTTAGGGTAAACAGAAGTTGGACTAGCATTTTTATCTAAAAAATTGTTGAAAATGGTGCGCTAAACCACTTATTGAACTTGATAATGTGCTTACCTCTGCTATGAACAGTAGTATTTTTCCCATTAATTTAGAAAAACTAAGTGCTATTTTAGTTAATGAATTCCTCTATGATTTTTCCAAATTACTTTAGAGTTTGGTTTAAAATGATTTTTCACTAGGGTAATTTGAATAATCTTCTATTCTGTTATAATATTGTTTTATGTCTCTCTATATTGCTTCATCTTTGATATTTATTACAACACTTTAGATACATGTAAGCTTCTAATTGTTTGCAAAATTTTTAGGGAGTATACAGTAAAACCTGTTAAGTTGAGCAACTGACTAAAATAGCATAAACTTCCCTTAGCCAGCCTTGCATAAGTTAGGCAGTAGCTTATAATTTTGCTTTATTTGACCCTGTGCAAGTTGGGCACTAATATAAATGGTGCGAACGCTAGAGAAAAAAATTGAACTTATTAGGTTTGTTGAAGCAGGGAACTCAGAAAGAAAGCAGCAAATGAGTTTAAAATATCCAAGTCAAGTGCTCATTATCGAAAGCACTTAATATGCTATCTAATTGCTTGATTAGACGATTTAACTCATTCCAAGAGTTTAGACATCTCGATAGAATAAACTGGATTTCTCATGCATGGAATGATGTCAAGACTCAACGCATAGAGCATTGATTTGTAAAAGCAGGATTTAGCCAGAAAGGTATGGAAATACATTAATAGACGAAGAGGCTATCTATGAGATAGAAAAAATGTCTTCTATGGCTATTAGAGGCAGTGAAAAAAATTCAGTAGACGAGTTTCTTTCTTTTGATAACAATCTATAGACTTGCGATTTAATTGATAAGAGCGAAGATTTATGCAACGAGCTTATAAAAGAATGCTCAGATTTGTACCCAGAAGAAGCTCTTACTTTAAATCAATCTAATTCAAATCATTCTGACAATAAAGAACCTAGACATGCTGAATATTCCTTATCTATAGCGATGGCTATATAAAATATTTGTGTGAAGTTGCCAGAAGCAATTTCATCTATAAGCGTGATTGAAAGTCTCTTCGCTAAAAAATCAATTTAAAAAAGCAGCAATCGATAATAAGCTACTTAAAGAAATAGTTTTAGCTAACTGGTCTGTAGTAAAAAAAATTAATCGGAAAAATCTTCTAACTTGTATAAATAAGTTGGGCAAAATTTTTGGAACAGAGGGTGACCAACTTAAACATGTGTTATAAAAAAAATTCTAAATATACTTTCAGTTTGAAAATTGTTTCTTCATGCTTTAAATATATATTACTCTTATATTATTTATTTAACTAATATATATTAGTAAAATAAACTCGCCTTGATTAATTTTACAAAATAACTTTACATTTGAAGTTATTAAAACTATCTTCATAAAACTTTGTAACAAGCATTGTAATGTATTATAATTTTAGAAATTTAATTAAGCTAAATCTTATTATGATTTCATCAAAACAACTCTGAGTAAATATGCTTTAATCTAAAGCTATTATTTATTAAAACTTAATTTTCTTCACTTCATAATAAAGTTATATCAAAAGCATAGATAATAAATCAACTAAGAATTTATTATTGACTTCTAGCAAAAATAAAATTTAAGTAAGACTATAATTATTATTATTTATGACAAAATTGATAAATTTTTGAGAGCGACGATATATTGATAATAAATTTTCAAAAATATTAGTATGTAGACATTTTGATATAATATTAAATGGAAGGATGCTCAAGTCAACATTGCAAAATAGGTAATATAAAGTTAGTTCATGGGAATCATCGCCTCTGTGAAGAATGCCTAGGAGAATATTTTGAAAAATATAACACAATCGAATGCAAAGAATGCAAAAACTCAGCTTTTAGTTTAATGCAAAATTATTATTTATGCGAATGCGAATTTTCTGTTGAAAAATACTATTTAAAAACTTGTAGAAATCATATTTATTGTAATCACTGCATCCAATATTCAAACTTCATAGATAAATGCGAATTTTGTGAAGCTACCTTTAACAAAAAGAAAATTTGCATGCATCATTTTGACATAATTGACAATTGCTTATCAATAGCCAATCCAGCCTGTTCTAATTATTTTTCTCATACTTATTGTGAAAAAGCATTGATACAAATTAATGAAGAATTTGATTCATTGCAAAGTCAGTGCCATTGGTGCAAATTATTATATACTGCAGTTGAAATTCCATTTAATATATGTGCTTTATGCAAAATTAATTCTATTGAAGATACCCAACAAACTTATTGTGAAAGTCATAGGCACTGTAATAAATGTATTGCATCATTAGCATTGAAATACTTTCAGGTTTTTTTAGATATTCAAGATTGTAGCAGCTGTAAAAGACATTTCAAAAATTCATATAATGTTGGAGGAAGTAGAAAAAATATAATGAGCCAAGAAATGACTGAAAAATGGTGTGATGAATGCAATCAAAAAAGTCAAAATTTAATACTAAATCCTTCCTGCTTAAAAAATCACTCATATTGTGATAAATGCTTTAAGAATTATAAAAATAAAATAAAGATAGAAGGTAAGAAATGCGAGAAATGCTTAATTTATTACAGTGCAGTTAAGGAGCATATGTGCCATCTTTGCAAAAAAGCGGGTTTCAATTTGATTGCATTCTCTACTTGTCAGAAACATCTATTTTGCTTAAAATGCTTTAAGATACTATTAAGTAATTTTCAAAAATATGATATTCAATGTAGTGCTTGTTCAGTATATTTAAAAAATGAAAGTATGACTAATAAAAATATAAATAAATGTTTTGGATGCAATCAAGTTAATCAAGCATATATTAATCCTAGTTGTGATATTTATCATGAATACTGTGAAAAATGTATTAAAAAATATATACATTCTTGCTTTGAATGCGAAAGTTGTAAAACATTTAATTCAGAGCGGATTCTTCAATTATGTGATTTGTGTAAAGCTACAGATTTAAGCGGTAGTAGAGTTGCAGGCTGCCAATCTCACAGTTATTGCATATACTGCATTGATATTTTAAATAAAGATAATTATAATCTTTATAGCTTTAAAGATCATTGCAATTTGTGCGAAAATTATTTTAAAAATTCTATACCCATTGCTGAAGAAAATTTAGATTCTCATATCTTAACAGATATATTTTGCTTTTCATGTGCGTGCAGACTTACAGAAAAGATTTTAGTATTAAATACTGAGTGTATTTTCAACCATATTTATTGTTTAAATTGCTATGAAAAATTAGAGACCTTAGGTTTTAAATGTACAAGCTGTAGTCATATTTTAAATGATTGCCAAAAATATTACTGCTATTTATGCAGAATAAAAGTATCAAGAGGCAAAGTAACTATCTGTAAAGATCATGATTATTGCGATTCTTGCAAAAAAATGCTAGAATTAAAACCTTTTCCTGTATATACCAAAATAAAAAACTGTGAAAACTGTAATCGCTACTTTTTTGGAAAACTTAAAGATAAGAATACACTTTCTCCTCCCTTTAATGGAGGAAACAATAAAAATCAGCAAACCAAAAAAAATACTGTAAAAAATAAATCTTATCAAATGAATAAAAAATCAATAGAAGAAGACAAAAATTGCTATGAAAATCCAATTCAAAAAGTAGAAAATACAATTAATCCCGATAAAAATCAAGGAGTTTTATCACTGAATACTAACTTAAATTCTAGCATGTTTCAAGATAGTTTTGGGGTATGCAAATTCTGTCGTGCTTTAGGTAAGCTAATGGAATGTCAGCATCCATTTTGTTACTCTTGTTTTTCACAGAGTTTCAGAATTATGTTCAATAATTTCTTGAAGGCACTAAGACAAGGAATATATCAAATAAACCATGAAAATCAAATTATCAAATGCATTTACGATAATTGTAATAGTCGCTATTGTATCCCTTTCAATTCATTTAAAGAAATTGCTATAGAAGATATGAAATCAAATAATTTATATGTTGAAGGAATCCTTGATTATTATTCTTTACATTTTGAGGGATTTCCTTTATCTTTTTATCATTGTAATTGTATGGGAGAGGTATTTTTTGGCATATATCCAGGCGACCCAATAATATGCCATTACTGCAAAATCAATTATAATCCAGATTCATACTATTACCTTAGTAATTAGATTAATTTAGTTTGCTAGTTCATTACCTACAATTTAAAGTGTTTCAATTTATTATTATCATTTCTATCTCATATATCCAAGAAGTCACAACTTCCTAATTTCTTTGAAGGGTGCTTAAATTACTAGAAATTTCATAATTTTCCTACACTAAATTCCTCAAATATTTTGCATTAGCAAAATTCTTCCTTACAATTGAACTATACTTCAAATTTGCAAGGATTTCTGAAGATTGCTATCATCAACCCTTCCAGCCTGATGAGATTATGAATCTTACATATTTTCATTATCTTACTATTTAGGTAAATTTTTCAGTTTTAGACTTGAGGCTCTAAGTCCTAGATTTTTACGATTTAACTAAGAAAGTATTGCTATTGGCAATATGCATACTAATATTTTTTTCAATCTAGGTGCTTGCTTTTAATTTTTCAATTTAAATTTAAGATCTTTTAATATCATTTTTGTTAATTCCATAATAGCTTTATATGCTTTATTGAGTCTATAAATATATTATTTTATTCAATTTTAGTATATTATTTTTATCAGAATTAATTCATACTTTTTTATAATATAAAGACTTTTCATATTATTATATATCTGAATCAAGTCTGGCTACTTCATAAAAACTTCCTTAAAAATTAAAATCTTTCTCAGCAATCGTCATATTTTCATATCTAAAATCAACAAAACGTCGAATCATCATAAAAAACCCACATCATTTTCTATCTTCTATAACATATTTTTGCAAATTATTCCAAGTTATAAGATCTAACCTAAAATCTATATTATAGTTATTTCACTGTAGCACCTTTTAGCACTTTAAATATCTTTATTCTTTCTCTAAGCTTCTTAAATGGAATGATAAACGGATAGTGAAAAATATTATGCCTAATTAACTTTAATCTAAATCAATATTCTCGAAAGCTATTTCAATTTTGTTACCTGTTTTCTCGCTTTCCTCTTTATCATCATCTAGAGCAGAATCCATTGGCTCAGGTAAATCATCACTTTCCACTTCAGCAGCATCATCAAGAGTTTTAGATTCATCATCAGCTGCTTCGACTATATCTTCAATGACTCCATCTTGCAAGAATGAGAATTGTTGAGCTTTAACGAATGGAGAAGCAATGCAAAATAGGAGAATGAGGAACTTCAAAGACATATTTTTATAATAAGCTAAATAAAACCATAAATATAAAGCTTATCAAGAAAAGATTGTGAAAGGTGAAGAGTGAATTAGATATCACTAAAGAAAATAGCAATTATGCTTAAGCCTTGATTTTTAGATTGAAAATATTTTATGTGAAGATGTGATATATAATTTAAAACAAAAATATTGATGTTTATAAGTTTTTATTTGATTACGGATTGAAGAGAGTTAGTGGTCTTTTTGCTTTAAATATAGGCAAATTATTAAGAGATATATCAGGGATATTAAGATTACTTTTTATTATCGTTAAAAGGCTTTAACCATCACAAAGTATTTTCAGTAGCCGTTTTTAATTTTTCTATTCGCTGCTTGGATAGCTTTGGAATTTGGCTTAAGATTAATCATAGTTTATAATTTCTTTATAACAAGGGCATTTTGTTTTATATGTACTAGCATCAGGATCTTAAAGCATATCAAATTTGTATTAAAAGTGTATGGATTTAAGTAAGTTTTGATATAATCCAAATTGCACCCAGTAATATATCATAAACAATTTATTGAGTTTTTATGATATGCTTTCAACTAAATGAGTGCTCTAAAAGTGCAAAGTGTTAGCATTGAAATCTACTTTAATTATTATCTTAACAATTTTTTTAATAAATATATAGATTATAGCATTAGCAAAAGAATTAAAAGTTTACTTCACATAGCCAAGCTTACCTATTAAAATTTATTTTTAATAAAAGAAAGCTTGGTGTAGCAAATAAAAATTGCTGGTTTATATAAAACTAATCTCCACAATGATACACTTTATTTTGACTTTAAATTATCAAATAATTCATTTTAAATCTTATGTTGACTCCAAATAATTTTATCATAGCATTTAAAGATAATATTTGTCATATAGCTTTCATTATCAAAATTAAAAATCAAATTTACATATTTTATCATTCACAAAATATGTATTTTGCTTTCAAAAAAATCAGCTCTAATAATTTTTCGAAACTTGCTAGTATATTTGCTATGTCTTTAAAATTAAAACCTATATCACTCACTTCATATTGCCAATCTCATACATATTTCCCATAAATAATTCCTAAACCTTACAAAAAACACCGAAAATTAAATTTTAAAGGCTAATAAAAATGCTCAGGCCACTTATGCGAAGAATCTCCTTACAAGAAATAAGTGCCCTTACGTCCAGCTTCAAATTTAATGCTCCAGCTAGCCTTATACCCCCTCTAGAATTCACTACACTTCCAAGTGTTGGAGTTTTCACTGGGGGATACGAAGTGTTCCGTGATTTTGCAATGGTAGCACCCACTTAGGAAAGCATCACAACAATAAGCAGCAATGGACTTGGTCTCGGCACAGGGTTGATTTTATTTTCATTAGGCATGAGGTCAATATTCTCCCCTTTTATACTTATCAGTCAGGTCAATGCATTAAAAATGCAGCTCTTGCAACCTGAATATACAAATATTAGAGCTGAAATGATGCAAGCTTATAAATCCGGAGATAGGGCCAAGATATCTAAGATGAATGATGAAATGCAGCTTTTAAGAGTTAAGCACAACATAAGGACTGGACTTAATGTCATTCCAATATTCCAACTACCTTTTATTATATACTTTTTTTGGACACTACAAGAAATGACTTATAATATTGATGAGTTCCCAAGCATGCAAACAGATGGTTTTTTGTGGTTTAAGAACCTTACTGAAGCTGATCCCTATTTTATTTTACCGCTTAGTTTGGCAATAACGTCATTTCTTTCAATCCACAAAAGTCCTTCAAGCTCACAGAATATTGGCCCATCAGGGAGGTATATTAAGTATTTGAAATATGCAGTGTTCCTTGGTATTCCTATTACAGCAAGTTTCCCTTCAGCTATTGTATTGAATTGGTTCATTATGTCTTTTTTCCAGCTTTTGCTTAACTCTTTGGTTTATACAAAAAGAGGCAAGCAACTCATAGGAATTCCCCAGTATCTTCCTGGGTCGATACTTGAAAAATTTAATACAGTTGTCAAGTCCCCTGTGATCAAGCCAACTGTCTACCAACATAAGCCGAATGTTCCAAAGCCTAAGTAAGTTAAATTATTTAGAATAAGAATTGGTATTTGTGGCACCTATAATAAATAATGAGTGATTTGAAGAATTTCCTTCTTGAAAATCTAGAGCGAAATGGGTCACTTGAAGTAATAAAATCTGAACTTAAAAGCAATCTTTTCAATACTTTACGAGAAGATACGCCATCGAAATCACAGACAGGAGTTGAAAGCGAAAAAGGTGAATTAGCTGCAGAGATTGTTAGGGATTTTTTTGAAACTTTTTGTATGCAGTACTCACTTAGTGTGTTTTTGCCTGAGTCTAAACTACCTGAAAGACCATATCAGCGAGATGCATTAGAGAAAAAACTAGGTATTAAAGGCATTGAAGATCTTCCTATTCTTTCAGCACTTCTTAGTAGTATGAAAAAAGGTTCAGATGGGATAATAGGAGAAAGTATTCTGAGTTCGAGTTTTAGTGGCCAAAATACTGAAGAATTTAATGTTGAGAAAAATAAATAGTTTAAAAATTGGAAATTAAATCATTGATTAGTATTAATCGCGTATAAGCTATTTTTCTATGCATGATTTGGTAGCTATTTTTCCTTGGATATAAAAATCACCTTTTGATATTAAATAACAAATATCAAGGGCTAAAATTAAGGAAATACTCTTAAGGTATTAAAAATTAATAATTTTTATAAGAAATTTTGTAAACCTCCAACGCTATATTAATCCTTTTTATATCTAATCTCTTATATATTTTTATATAATACTTATAATATATATGTTCAGAGATATATTGAAGATGCCTATTAGGAGAGCTAGCAGACCTGATTTTTGGATGTGCTCAAGCCGTCTAAATGAGGCAGTGAAAATCAACACTAAGCCTTATATCAAGCTATCAACCCTTCATCCTCTGAAGCCCTCAGTCCCTTTGAAGAAATAGCATGATAATAATAATAAAATTAGTTTTTTTTAATTCTTATCCTTCAAGCATTATCAAAAAGAATTTCAGTTAATCTTCTAAGAGCTGGAACTTTAATTAGTCTTACTCTACAGTAAATCTTTGACAACTTAATATATCATATCTAAATTTTTTACAAAACGCTTGCTAAAGCTTAAAGATTAACTAAATTAATTTCTTATCACTGCAATAAATTTAGCATTTTCTGATTCGAATTGAGCATTTAGCCTATGAAATTAAATCAAACCTTTTGCATTTTTTTTTCAAATCATATAAAAGTATTTTTAATCATTAAGACTAAGTGTAATAATTTTATTTATTTTCTCTCATTATTCTATTAGTTTCTCTTGTCTCTATTTTTCATTTATTTTTTCTTCAGAGATTCGTCCTCAAACATGCATATCGAACTTTAAAAGTGTATCAATCAAATTTTATACTCAAACCTTTTTAACACATCTTTAGTATTATATGCACAAAAATATAGCAAAAGCCTGAACATATATCAAATGCAATAAGCATTAGAATAAAATTAATGATGCATGATAATTTATAATTTTATTAGCCTCATTCCAATATAAAATTACGAAATCACTAAGATCATTTACAATGAAGCCCATTTATCATCAATTTTGATTTTTTTCAATACCTATATAATTTGGGTCTTACGCTATTTTATTGTATGCTAACTTGGTAGGATGCACTATAAATCATACCTATAAAACACTTTTTAAGCTTCATCTCCACTTATTTTATATCTAATTTACGTAATTAATCTTGTTTAGTAGGTCTTGAACTCTTGAAATCATTGTAGGCTTTATCAAATCCTATAGCCTTAGATAGCTTGATAATAACTTTAGTCCTGTTTCTACTAACACCAGAACGATCTGGCTCTGATACACTGAGAGTGTCGAATTTCTCAAGAGTAGCATATCCAAGCGAACAAAGCATTTCGGCAGCTCTAATTGCATTTGCTGTAGCATCTCCTAAGGCATGGAGCTCAACACTATTAGTATCCTTAAGTATTTCTTTAGAAGCCCCAACATAGGTTGTATAGGGCTTACTCAGACCTACTCTGACTTCTTTATTTCGCTCCATTTATTATCTGAAATTTTTAAGAGGCTTTACTTTTGCTACCAGACTAAAATGAAAGTGATGCTTATCCTGAATAGAATGGGCGGAATGATTTTTGAGGTTGATACATGAAAAACTTGGCAAATAGTTATTTAAAGGGGGTAATATGAATGCATATGAAGTTGATGCCTAATGAATAAAAGATAAACTAATTAGTAAGGAAGTATATAAGAAATTATATTGATGATAAAACAGTTGTAGTATTTGAGCTAATTTATTTAACTTTCATTCGCATGCTATCCACTAAAAAAATTATTCAAACTATGTGAAGGGTGCAAATCCATATGACGAAGTTATTATCAGCATATATTATCTAATGTTTTATATTTATTAACATAAAATGAGAATGAATAAACTTGTAGTTAATTGTTTAGGCAATATATATGTATCTTATTATTAAAATAATAAGCAAGCACAAGAATTTCCTTTGGGCGATGCAGGTTCATCATAGCTTATTGGTTCAACTTCAAAAACAGTACAAATAGGTATATTTTTTACTTTGTCAGAAAATGTTACCCTAGTAACCCGTTTGACTTGACTAGTAGATGTGCGCTTTATTGCTGTCCTATCAATAGTGCTAGTCGTTTGTCTTCCAATAGTAGTTTGTGATTTTCTTAATATCCCCTTAAGAGGTGTTCGGCTAGTCTGTAATTCCTCTGGAGAATTGATAGTTGATACGTCTTGCACTTTAACTGGATCCATTTATATCAGATAGAAATGACAATTTTTAAGTGTTCAAAATAAAATAATTATCAGTGGGATAATAAGAAAGTTTTTGTATTTAAGTAAGTATTTGAGTATCTGTGTTATTTGTTTAGAAAAAATATTTTAAAGTTAGGGGATTTATATTTATTTAAGCAGTGACTTCCAGATTTTTGAAAAGTTAGAAAGCGTTCCTAAAAGTGAACATCAAATTATTAAGTCTTTACAAAAATTTTTTCTCGGGGAAAGAAAAGCTGCTGTCAAACGTTTCTTAGGCCAAACAGGGGAAAAGGGTTTTTATCAGTTACCTTGTACATATAAAGAATCAGCAAAGTCGCACAAAAAAACCTTTTCTGGAGATTCAACTAGAATATTAGAAGGACTTACATCGTTGTGAACAATTTTATTCTCATAAAATATATTATAAGCTTTCATTATGTTATAAAAATAATCTTTAATAAATACAGGAAAACTTGTCTTAGACAGAATCTGCCGTTTAATTCATTTCTGTTACCTCAAGTTTTTTGCATCAGGCAAAACCCTCATAATTAATTAATCTAATAGCTAATTTAACTAAATTCGCTTTTTTTAAAGAAATCTATGATTTTATTCTGCTTTAAAGTCATTATACTTGATCTATCCGCAAATTTTCTATTTTATCACAAAAGTCACCGGAAGGGATTCTGATTTTACAAGTCCAAATTGCTTAAGAACTTCTGCAGCTTGAATAGCT
>MPUH01000603.1:0-43400 GCA_001970955.1 Stentor coeruleus
GAATATTATTTTGCATATGAAGAAGAAGAGTTTGGGACACTGCAATTAAAAGAATTAGAACCTGGTGGTATGCAAAAAAGGGTTACAGAAGAAAATAAAATGGAGTATATAAAATTACTTTGTCATATGAAAATGACTCAGAATATTAGAGTTCAGATTAAATCATTTCTTAAAGGATTTCATGAACTAATTCCAAAACCAATGATTGCGATTTTCGATAGTAAAGAACTGGAATTACTTATAGCTGGACTACCAGAGATTGATATTGAGGATTTGAAAAATAATACTGAGTATCATAATTATACTAAAGACTCGCCGGTGATTTTATGGCTTTGGGAGATACTTTATGAGTTTTCACATGAAGAACGGGCTGAGTTTATGCAGTTTGTTACGGGATCAAGCAAAGTTCCACTTGAAGGGTTCAAAGCTCTTCCAGGGATGTCAGGAGTGCAGAAATTTCAGATTCACAAAAGCTTCACTGGTCCTGACCGGTTACCAACTGCACATACATGTATGAATCAAATTGACCTTCCAGACTACCCAGCAAAAGAAATCCTAAGAGAACGGATTAAACTTGCAATAACCGAAGGTAAAGAAGGATTTGGGTTTATTTAGTAACTAACTTATATACTTTATCAAATCTTCATAATCTACAAAATTATTTTAACACCCACTTTATAAGTTTATATTATTCTAAATTATCAAAACTCATCATTTCAAAAAAAAAAATTCCCTTATCCTCAAACTAAGTTTTTACCTTTTCATCTTCTTTTTCCTTAGACCAATCATAAACAAAATCTAAATTCCAATTCATCTTATCAAATAATTCCTTAAAATTTCTCTTCAACAATCCATAATCAGGCCTTTCTTCAAACCTTAATGTTTGACAATATCTAATATAATTAGTAAATTCAATAGGAAGTTCATAGCATAAAACATCAACTGATGTAGTTATTTTTTTATTAGTAATATTTTGATATTTTTCTTTTTTAGTATCCCCTTTCATACCTTGCCAAGGTAAAGATCCTTTAAGTAAATATATAAGAACATATCCTAAACATTCAAGATCATCTCTACGTGATTGTTCAATACCTTGATGTGTGAATATTGATGCATATCTGGCTGTACCTGTAAGATTTTTACCATCTCTATATGGAATATGCAATCCAGTTTTGCTGTCTCTATACTTTTTAGCTAACCCAAAATCGATTATATATACTTGGTGAGCTTTTGCCCCTAGACCTATAAGGAAATTATCAGGTTTTATATCTCTATGCAAGAAATTTCGTGAGTGGATATATTCAATCCTTGAAATCATCTGGTTTGCGAGCATCAAAACGGTTTTTAAAGATAGTTTTGGCTTGCAAAAGGTCAGAAGATCTTCAAGTGAAGGTCCAAGAAGTTCGATTACCATAACATTGTAGTCACCTTCAACTCCAAACCAATGGAGAAAAGGAACCCCTACAACTCCTTGAAGGGCTCTAATAAGCCTAGATTCAAACAGTAATTGAGGATGACTACATCTGATTTTTTCTAACTTCACAGCTACTTCTTCATTTGTTTGGATGTTGGTGCCAAGATAAATATCCCCGAATGACCCATGGCCTATTTTCCGACCAAGGCGATATTTTCCCCCTACTTTAAGATCCATATTAAGGTTATTAAGCATAATATATTTAATGGCTAAATTACGTTTTTGGATTTTTAGATAATAATTATAGATTTTTTTACAAATAATGGCGAAAATATTCAGATTTTAATATAAAAAACTATATTTTTTCCAACAAAATATTATTTATATCTCTAAAGACTGAAGTTCATCATGTAATACCCCAATAAGCTCTTTATATTTCTTTTTATTCATATCCCTAACAATACTAGTCGATGTCATTCCAGTTCCTTCTAAACTCAAGTCATTTTTAATTTTTTTTCCTCTTTCAATAAACGAACTCACTCCTTTGATTTCAGTAAAATTATCATTGTACTGTTTAGTCTCAAAAAGTTTTGGATTAAACGTGCATTCTTTCATATCCTTATCGATTTCTGCTTCTTTTTTTTCTTTAATCTTAGTTTCTTTAACCTCAGCCCATTTACTAAGTCTTTCTACAACAGCTCGTGGATCCCTACTGCTTTTAGACTGTAAAATTTGTGGTTTAAAACTACATTCTTCAGGGGTTTTATCTCTAAGCTGAAGTTCAGTTCTAAGTTTTTCAATGTTTTTTCTTTTTTCTTCTCCATTGGTATATAAATAATCCCATCGATTTTTCCCATCATCTCTACTTGATGCGATTTTCTGAGATTTTTTATTTATTTCTGGCTGATGGGTAAATGGATCATCAGGTTCAACAAATCTACTTGATGATGACCCCATAAGTCGATTTTTTGGGTCACCAAGTTTTGAAGCGATTTTCATAGACTTTTTGTTTAGTTTTGGTTGAAATTTCATAGGTTTTCTAAATGCTTGGCCTTGAGTATTTGTTATTATAGGTGTTGATGGCCGGTCATTATCTTTTTTTAATAATGTTGCTATATCTGGGGTATGACTTCTTGGGGATTCTGGTTTTATGTATTTACCTATAGATTCGTAGTAAAGATCTTTTATGTTCATAACTTTTTTTGTACTTTCTTGTGAAAGTTGCTGAGTTGGGGTTTTGTTTAGAAGATCTTTTGATGATTGGCCGTGCTGGATAAACTCTAATGCTCGGACGTAACCTGGGGATGAAGATAGCTTGTTTTCAAAACGAGTCAAAACTTTTTTCATATCTTTGAAATATTTATNGGGATGAAGATAGCTTGTTTTCAAAACGAGTCAAAACTTTTTTCATATCTTTGAAATATTTATTTTAGATTAGAGAGAAAATGGGAAATATGAAATGATTATTGAGATGAGGATTTAAGAGATTAGTGTTGGTGAAGGGTTGGAAGTTATGAACTTTGAATAAATTGGGTGTTAGGGTGTTAGAGGATAGAAGATAGAAAATATAAAATAGAAATAGAAGATAAAAGATAAAAGATAAAAGATAAAAGATAAAAGATAAAAGATAAAAGATAAAAGATAAAAGATAAAAGATAAAAGATAAAAGATAAAAGATAAAAGATAAAAGAGAGATCATGAAATATGAAGATAGAATTTTTAGAGGTTAAATTATAATTTAATGAAGATTATTCAAAGAATGCAAATGATTATTATATTCATACACATTTAACAAAAGCCGGACAATAATCCAGCGATAATTCTTAACTAATACTAGCATTCACACTCATATTTAATTACAAAAAAAATAATGGAATCAGTCATCGCTAAATTCGAAGAAGCAGGACAAGGTCATGTATTTTCTGAATTTTCAACCCTATCTCCAGAATCTCAACAATCTTTACTTTACGAGGCTAATCAGATTGACTTAGACCTTCTCTCAAGCCTTTATTCCTTATTCAAATCAGGCCACGAGCCTGAAGAATCTAATGATTTCTCCCCATTTCCAAATATTTTTAACCTAGAATCTGCAAGTAGCAATCATAAAATGATATTATTAAATGATGGATTCAAACTTATAAGTAAAGGTGAAGTTGCATTACTAACTTTTGCAGGTGGTCAAGGAACAAGACTTGGTGTTTCTTATCCTAAAGGTATGTATGATATTGGGCTTTTATCACATAAAACACTTCTTCAAATCTTTGCCGAAAGAATTATTAGGCTTAAAAGCTTGGCTGGTCATCAAACCCCACCAATTCCATGGCTTATTATGGTAAATTGGGAAACTTATGATATAATGATTCAATTTTTTGAGTCTAATAGTTACTTTGGATTAGAAAAATCCCAGGTTTTTTTCTTTAAACAAGACATGCTCCCTGCTATAAGCTTTGAAGGGAAAATTATCATGAGTGAAAAAGATAAAATTTGCATGGCACCGAATGGTAATGGAGGAGTTTATGAAGGTTTACTTAAATCTAAAGCTTTAGATTGGCTTGAACAGAAAGGTGTTAAATATGTTCATGTATGTGGTATTGACAATGTCTTAGCAAAAGTTTGCGACCCGACCTTTTTAGCTTTTGCAAAAAACAACGACGCTGAAGTTTCGACAAAACTTGTAGAAAAAATTAGCTACAACGAAAGCATGGGTGTTCTTGGTTTAAGAGGAGGTAAACAAGGGATAATCGAATACTCAGAGCTCAGTGAAGAAATGGCTAAACTAGAAGATAGCAATGGTAAACTAGTATATTTTGGGGGGAATATTCTAAACCATATTTTTAAAGTGAGTTTTCTTAGAAGAATAACAAATTCACTTGAAATATTAAGATCAAAATATCATATCGCCAGAAAAAAAATCCCAAATTATTCTGCTGGTGTTAAAACTATCCCAAAAGACCCAAACGGGGTGAAATTTGAGCTTTTTTATTTTGATGTTTTTTCTATGTCAATACTTAGTGCCGCTATGGAGATTTTAAGGTCAGAAGAGTTTGCTCCTGTTAAAAATGCTAGTGGCCCTGATAGTCCTGAGTCAGCAAGAAAACTGTTGTCTGATCTTCATTTAAAATGGGTAAAAAAATCTGGGGCAATTGTTTATAATAAACCTGATGAACAAGGATGTTCATGTGAGATATCAGGATTGGTTACTTATGCAGGAGAAGGGTTGGAATTTCTATCAGAAAGGAAAATATCTTTGCCTTTTTACCTTTATTACTAGGTAAATTAGTTATATGGTAATTAGTTGTAGTAAATATATGATATTATCTATTTTCTTATAAAATCATCCTTAAAACTTGGAATAATTTATATAAAAAACCAATGTTTTATCAGCATTTTTATATTAATACTTATATACTTTATAATAATACTATAATACATTGTAAACTCAAATTTACCTTAGCAAATTTCTATATCTGCTTATATCTAAACATTTACTAGTTAGATCTCTTTCCATCTATCCACACTCCTGACTTTTTATTCCCATGCTTATCAATCAGTAATCCATTTCCATGCTGTTTTCCATTAGCCCAAGATCCTTCATAACGTCTTCCATCCGGCCATTCAAAACATCCTTGCCCATGTTTATTGTCATCTAAATATTCTCCAATATATTTCCTCCCATCAGTCATGGTAAAAGTCCCAAATCCATGCATTTTGTTATCTTTCCATTGACCAGAATATATTCTCCCATCTGCCCAAATATAAGTTCCAGTACCGTTTATGTTATTGTTTTTGAATTCTCCTTCATATTTACTCCCATCTGCCCAACTGAAGATACCATGACCGGATTTTTGACCTTTAAAATAGTCTCCTTCATAACGTGTACCATCTGGCCAATGTTCTGTTCCTTTACCATGCTGTTTATCATCTTCCCAGTTTCCGATATAACGAGCACCATTTGAATGAAGGTACTTCCCTGAACCTGAAGCTTTATCGTTAAGCCAATTCCCTTCATAAATATCGCCGTTTGCGTGGATTAACCGACCTTGACCAGTTGTCCTGCCAAACTTCCAGAAACCTTCGAATTTCGACCCATCTGGCCATATTTGCATACCTTTTCCATGTTTCTCTCCTTTCGCATTCCAAGTCCCAATATAAACTTCTCTAGTTTCCAATATTTTTGGACCTTCTTCATGTACTACAACTCCATCATTGCTTTCAATTAATTTACATACAAAAGGCCCAGCTTTTTTCTCAGCAGCCAAGGTCTCAGGATTAGAATAACTATTTAACACAGCTTCAATGTTTGTAGTTGTATCAGGGATTTCTGAGGCTTCAGAAAACTTTGCAACTTTTTGCATAGAAAAACTATCGAGTTTTTTCTTGACAAAGTTCCGGTCGAGAAATCCTCGAAGAAGTGACTGAATTTTTATGAGGTTTAATTTTTGTGGATTTTCTTCGATGATTGGTAAACCTAATAAGGAATTTGAGTCTAGTTCACGATTTTCGATGCTTACTGGATCAACTATTTCTATAAGAAATTGCTCTGTTTCTTGTTTAGGCTCTTTTTCGCAGCCGCAATTTGCTCCCATTTATAGGTTTTTATATAAATTGAGTTGATTTAGTTTATTAGGTTTGAGATTTTTATGGTTTTTATAGATTAAAGATAAAGCTTTGTATAGATTTTTTATAAGAAATAATTAGGATTTTAAGATGGTTTAATAGATGTTGGATATTTAGAGATGTTTGGTGAATTGGGAAGAAAATAATTTGGATAACTTTTTTTATTGAATTATTGTATTGGCTTGTTAAAAAAAATTAATTAGTTTTATAATAGAATGATTGATTTTGCTTTAAAGATTTAAGTGTATCGATATAATAAATACCACATTTATATTCAGGGTTATTTACTATAGGAAGTTATGAATTACAAATAGATTCATATAAAATTATCCAAAATTTACCAGTTTTTGATATCACTCTAACTAAAAATCTTAACGGAAAATCTTCTTATAAAATATCTTTCAACATCACAAATATAATTTCTTACAAAAAAAAAATACTTTTCATACCATCCATAACCAATTAATTCCAAATCCATCTAATCTAATTATCCATTTCTTATATTCCAAAGCATCCACTCAAATACCCTTATACACTAATCTAAAAACTATCACCTTAAAAAAAATTCAAAATCCTTTAATCTTCAACAACATCTCATCTTCTCTGACCTCTCATAAAAAACTACAAAAAAAAAAATCATGATTAAAATCTAAATCATCCTAATATCATCATATATTAAAACTTCCCTCCTAATTCCTATCATCATATAAAATACATTTATTTCATAAAACCCCATACCTAAAAAATCTAACATTATAAGCTCTTACCTCTTACCTCTTACCTCAACCATAAATCTAAAAAAAATCCTAGCATTTATATCCCTAACTGACTACTTAATTAATAAGTATGCCATCGTATTTCTGTTGGAACCACTGCATGGCTTCTTCTTTACTAACTTTATGGCTTTTTCCCACAGTAGAAGTTGAATGTCTTCTTTTAGTCACTCTATATCCTGCTCTTTTAAGGACAATATAGAAATCCATGCCATAAATACCAGTTCCAGGGTCGTATTTTATACCTAAATCAATATGCTCTTGTATGCCAAAGCCAAAATTCCCTGAGTCTGAGAAGTTCCTTTTCTTAAGTTCGAATTCTTTAACTTTCAACCCTCTTTCAAGGATATCTTCAGCTTTTGGTCCTCTGACTGTTGCATGCACAGCGATTTTATCATTTCTTCTGATACCAAATGAACGGATGGTGTAAGATGCCTTGGAGAACACTGGCTTCTGATCAGTCAGATCTGCGAGGACTTTGCTGGCTCTTGTTACACGATCGCCTGCTTCACCAACACAGATGTTGAGAACTAGTTTGTCGATTTTTATGTTACGCATAGGGTTCTCCTGTTTTTCAGCTTTCACCATTAGAAACTTTTATATGGGAAATTTAATATGATGATATTTTTGACTTTTAAGGTTGGAAAAGAAAAATTTTGTAAGGAAAAATCTGTGGGTTTAAGATTTTAGAAGATTTTTAGAAGATGAAGGGTTGTTTGGAGGTAGATTTTGGAAGTTTGAGGGTTTTGCGTGATAGGTAGAGGATAATGGGGAAAATGTAAGAAGATTGATAAAATCGTGGGTTATAATTATGTTGTTGGGTAGTAAATAGTTTTTAGATATGCTCTTTGGGTGCATATTGAAGGTAGATGATTTTATTTTATATTTTTATAAGATAGCAAATATTTGAGAATCAGAGTTTTTTATTAGATTATCATAAACTATAAACCTTTATCCTAAAATAAATAATTCTATAATAACTAAATTATCTAATAATTACGAACTATAGCCACAATAAATGCAGTTCCCTTGCCCAAAAATAAACCCGTAAATATTACAACAATGACCACATACCTTAAAAACTATTCTAATTCCTTCAAATATCATCCCATAATAATCACACACAAATTCATTAACATTTCTTTCAGCAAGAATCGATAAAGCTGTATTTCTAAACTTATCAAAAGGGTAACAAAATCGGCAGGTACAATCTTCTCTAGGACATTTTATTTCATAACTATATGAATTTAAAGAATTTGCATCTTTATTTATGAGTTTTGTAATAAAGTCATTGTAATTAAAACGAAATGACTCTGTAAAACAGATATCGCAAGCTGGGTGATTGCATTCTAATAAATTCCAATATTGTCCATGACATTTAAGCATTTGAGGATAGATATTTCTAGGTACTGATACATTTTCTAAAGTATTTTGGATTTTAGCTACAAGGTTTTCTTGCAACTTTATATTATTTCCATTTATTATAACTCTATCTTGCATATTTTTGCTTTCTTCTTTATCTTTTATTATAACTCTATCTTGCATATTTTCTTGACTTTTGTGTGATGGTTCTAGTTTGTTTTCCTCTAAACTTAATGAATTTTTGTTATTATATTTACTCTCTTTTCTATTAGTTAATATATTTTTGCATACTTCGCAAAACAAAAATTGTATATAATTCTTATTGTCACTTATAATATCATCACATTTTTTACATATTAAATGACCTTGAGCTAAAACAGTATCTAAATCATTGATATTTTCTTTGCATAAAGTACATTTTGTTGGATTATGATTAAGGATTAGCAAATTACACTCAATACAATTTAATGTTAATTCTTCTAAACCAAAATCGTCATGATCATAAGATTCATAAGATTCATAAGATTCATATAAGCAACTTTTGCAATAATAATGATCTTTGCATAAAGGCATTTTAATTAGACCATTACATCCTTTACAATTTAGACAAAAGTGCTTCGATACTTTTAAACAAGAGAAGCATTTACTTTTTATAGCATCTGATCTTATTTTGTCAATGCACGATGAACATGGATAATGACTAGAACATAACATTTCATTAATTTTACTGCTTGAGCAATAAGAGCATTTTTTATTATTTAAATCATTGGGTGATTTTGGTTTAGGAGAGAAAAAATTGATACAATCTTCACATGATTCATTTGAAGTGCTTATTACTTTAGATATTGAACCAAAACAGTTAGTGCACATAAAATGCTTTTCGCAGGTACTTATCGGTATAATAAATTGATCTGTGAAATTTATACAACAGATTTCGCATTTTTTCATTAGTAATTTATAAATTTGTTTATTAAATTGATGATAATAGTAGAATCTATTGATATAAATACTTAATGGCAAGCTAATAGACTATAAACGGGAAATTATATATTCTTATAGCAATAATATAAAATCTAAATGTGCATTTTTATTATTGTTATAGATTTATATATATTATCTTTAGATATTTGAAGACAATATTTATATTTTCAATATTTACTCACATGTTAAACTATTTTTTTAGTATAATCATTACTTCTATAACCTTTATTTTACTAAGACATTATCGCTAATAGATTTTGTTTTTATTTTCTAAAGATTAATCTTCATTTAAAGTATAACAAAATAGTGTATTTCAAGATTTAATAACGTAATTATCTTTAAGAGTTAGGAATTTTTTAGACTTAACCTTGAAACTTATTATACTTTTTTAGCTAAAAAATTATTTTTTAGTTATATACATTATAGTATAATACATAATACCTGATTTGCAGAATAAATAGTAAGGACGATGATTCATAGGATTAAATTATATTATATTAGATTAGTATTAGTATTAGTTAGGAATTATCGCTTGACTATTGTCCAGCCCTTGTTAATTTTCTTCTTTTATAGTATATTTTAGCTAGTGAATTAAAACACAATCATCAAAAAAATAATTCAAAATTCCCATACCTTTACAAACACTTCATCAAAAAACATACAAAATAAATTGCTATTAAAACCAAATCCATTCACAACCTAATACCTCTTATACAATTTCCCAAGAACCCTACCACAAATTTAACATACAAAGCCCTAAACTAAAGAAACCCAAACTTTTACAACAAAAGCCCTTAAAAGCCAATAAAATCTTCAATCCAATCCAATCCAAACTCCTCTTCCTCTTAATTTCCACAACATAATTTCCCCCTATAATCTTATATGCGTTTTTTACCATGTAAATACAAATTAAACCTTATTAACTAATCTCACTCCGCATTAATGGTATAAATGTCGGCAGACGGGCAAATCATCGAAGAAAAAATAACTAAAGTCAATGGCGAAACAGCAGTAAAGCGTTATTCAAAAGGTCGTTTTCTAGGTAAAGGTGGATTTGCAAAGGTCTACGAGTTCGTGTGTATCGACACAAAACAAATCACAGCAGGAAAAATCCTAGAAAAAGCAGCCTTAACCAAAGCTCGAGCCAGACAAAAGCTTATGAGTGAAATAAAAATCCATAGATCCTTACATCATACAAACATCGTTAGATTTGAGCATTTCTTCGAAGATGATAATAATGTTTACATTATGTTAGAATTATGTACAAATCAAAGTTTGAATGATTTGGTACGAAGAAGAAAAAGACTTGTTGAACTTGAAGTCCAATGTTATTTAATGCAAGTATTATCAGCATTAAAATATATGCATTCACATAGAGTTATTCATAGAGATATAAAGCTTGGAAACATATTTCTTAGTGAAAAAATGGAGATTAAAATGGGAGATTTAGGTCTTGCAGCGAAATTAGAGTTTGAAGGTGAGAGAAAAAGGACAATATGTGGTACACCTAATTATATAGCCCCAGAAATATTAGAAGGTAGGACTGGACATTCTTATGAAGTTGATGTATGGAGTTTTGGAGTATTGATGTATACAATGCTTATAGGAAAACCTCCTTTTGAAACAAATGATGTTAAGACAACTTATAAACGTATAAAAATGAATGCTTATACTTTCCCAGAAAGTGTAAATATATCAGATGAAGCAAAAGATCTTATATCAAGAATATTAGTAACTGATCCAGCTGAAAGACCAACAATTGATGATATGATGACCCATTTGTTTTTCACAAAAAATATCATACCCAAACTCCTCCCGACAAGTACTTTAGCTGTACCTCCATCATCATCTTATATGAGACAATTTGAAAAAGTTGCTAATAATAATCCTAGACCCCAATCAAGAGGAAGAGAAGATTTATTAAATAAACCCCCACGCTCATCATCACAACAACATGGATCTGAAGAAGAGAAAAAAGATACAGGAAGATTTACACCTAAAGATATAAGAAGGACTAGAGAAAGAAGCGATTCAGCTGGATCTGCTTCTGGATCAGGGTCGAATACGAAAAAAGTTGCCACATCTTCAGTTTATTCTTTAACACCTGATGGACCTACTATTTGGGTTAAAAAATGGGTTGATTATTCAAATAAATATGGCTTGGGGTATATGCTTTCTAATGGTTCCCCTGGGGTGTTTTTTAATGATTCAACAAAAATTGTTGGAGACCCGTCAAACTTGAATTTTCAATATCTGGCGAGACAAGCAGCTAATGCTGAAGAGGAAATGATAACGCATTCTTTGGCTACGTACCCTTCAGAACTTCAGAAAAAAGTCACTTTGTTGCAGCATTTTAGAAAACATTTGGCTATTCAGGATCAGATTAATGATGTACAAACACCTTTGACATTTATTAAGAAATGGCTCACAACTTCACATGCTGTAATTTTTCGACTTAGTAATAAAGTTGTTCAGGTTTATTTTCAAGATAAATCTGAACTTATGCTTTGTAGTGGGACTAAACAAGTTGTGTATATTGATAAAAGAGGAGCTATAGCAGTATTTCCTTTGGCTACTGCTATGGAAAGCGGAAATAAGGAGATGACTAAGAGGTTGAGATATACTAAAGAAATTTTAACGAATATGCTTCAACCAACTGATGCTAAACAGCCTAACTCGCCACGTCTTATTAGCTAGATAGTTAATAATCATCATTTTGGTGATAAAACCATTAGACTTAAGAGATTTTATTGTTATAAAATGTATAAGTCACAAAAATTGTATGAAATATATTAGGCTTTTTTATATTTTTAAGTTTGACAATTGATTGGTTTGTATTGTGCAGATGCTAGTTGTGTTTTTATGGATATTTATTATCCTGATCATATAATTATTTTAATAATAGTGAATTTATGCTGATACTATTTCTTTATAGTTAATAATATTTTTTTTTGTTTAAAGAGTAGTAAAAGTGAATGTTTTAAGGCAAATTAGGTTTGATATGAACAATCAAAGATGATTAAAATGAACTCATTAAAAAATTTAAATGCCTTTTAAAAATAAATGTTATAAATCTATGATAGACAGCTAAAAAATCAAACTTAATACGATTTATTCTATGACAACTACTTATTTTATACAATCCGCTTTGCTGATTATACAAACCCACTTTACAAAATCTCCACATTTTCCAAAATTATTCTTTGCAAACTATTTAAGAATTGATTTTCCTCAAATTATTTAAGAATTGATTCTAACTTTATCACCTAACCATAAGGATTTCTCCCTATATTTATTTTTTTCACCTCAACGCATATCCTTAATAAATTAATCCTACTTGTTCATATAATGATAAAAGGTAAATTATGGAGTCAAATATCTTTACTCGAAGTAACAAAAGTTCAAAGACTAGCAAGAAGGAGTATTTTCCACCTCGGACCGAATTCAAAAATCGAATATTTCCCAACAGCAATCGTCGAAAGTAAAGATTTCTCAGATCCCCACTATATATTATCCCCAGACAATGCTTATCTAATTATCTGGGACATTATATGCATATTAATTATTGTCTTTCAATCTTTCTACATCCCATTCATCCTATCTTTTGACCTCTACACTAGCAATTATTGGTTCTTTATTGAAACATGTACAACTTTGTATTTCTTACTTGATATATGTTTGATATTAAATACTGCTATCTATAAAGATGGTAGTCTTATAACTGACCGCAAGCAAATCATGAAAAAATATTTTAAGTCTTGGTTTATGATAGACTTTTTGTCAATAATTCCTTATTTTATATACCCATATCCAGATTCTTCAATTGTTAATCCGAGTGCTTATAAAATATTAAAGTTTTTAGAGGTTTTAAAACTATTGAGGATTATAAAATTAGTCCCAATGATTGATCAGATACAAGAGACTAGTGATCATAGGCTTTTATCTAGTTTGATTATGTTAGTTGAAATTATGGGGATTGAGATTTTTGTTGCTCATTTGTTAGCTTGTGGATTTTATACAGTAGGAAGTTATGAAGCACAGTTTTATCCTAATGTTTGGATTAACAATTGTTATTTAGAAAAAGATACTGTTTTAGAGTTGTATGTTACATCGATGTATTGGAGTATTACTACTATGGCAACGGTAGGGTATGGGGATATTAAACCACAGACTCCTGCTGAAATAGCATTTGTAATATGTGCTATGATTTTTTCATGTATAATATTAGGTTTTGTAGTAGGGGCGATAGAAGTAATCGTCATGAATTATCGGGCAATGGAAACAAAATATAGGGATATGATTGTAATAATGAATGCTTTTATGAAGAAAAAATCAATACCTTTACCTTTGCAGTATAAAGTTAGAAGATATATGGATTTTTTATGGGAACTTCAAAAGAAAAGTGAAGTTGACGAAACAGAAATATTAAGCATGTTATCAAATGAATTAAAAGAACTTGTATGTGTTTATAGTAGAGGACATATATTTAACAATTTTTATGCATTTACAAAATTCGACCATAATTTTTTGAAAAAAATCACATTAGTTGTAACATATAATTGTTTTGCCCCATACGATATAATTTTTGAAGAAGGGGAAAAATCAAAAGATATATATTTTATAAGAGAAGGTGAAGTGATATTAGAAGATGCTAAAACGAATTGTGTGATTAAAAAACTTATTAAATTGAATTATTTTGGGGAAATAGCATTTTTTCTTGGGACACCAAGATTGTGTTCTGCTAGAGCAATTTCATTTTTAGAAACTATGACACTATTGTGGGATAATTTTTCTGAATTGTTGCAAGGATATCAGGAGATGGGTGATTATATAAATAAAGTGCAGAGTCTACCATTTGAAGAAGCACTTCACGATATTGGTGTTGAGTGTTATTTCTGTAAAGCCCAAGGCCATATTTCTCGTATTTGCAATTTTTTCCTTTTTGGGAAAAAAGATGCTCTAACAAAGTATATAGATCATAAAAATAGTCCTAAACATATAAAAGCTAAAAGTGTTCAAAGCAAACTGATCCCTCCGAAATTCCTGAAATTTCACATTAAACGACCTATGAAAACTGAAGAATCAACAAGGTTTTTATATGAAGATGCTAAAAACCCTGAACTTAAAGCACAAAAAAGCAAAGATTACAGTATATACTCTGAAAGTAGTGAATCTATAAGATCATCTGCAGCTAGTGCTAATAGATCAAGTGCTTTTGATAATAAACTTTTGAGTAGAATTAGTATTGTTGATGATAACTTATGATTTTTTAGCTAATGAAGATTTGTTAGATAATAACTTATAAAAAAAATTAATTTAAAGATGGTGTAGATTATTGTAGCTTAGATTTAGAGATGAGATATGGTGAAATACTCATTTTAACATTATAAAACAAAAAGATTTATTTTTTTATTATATGCAATTGATATAACTTGAAAATAATTTGCTAAGTAGAAGTTGATGAAGTTAAAATCTTTGATTTATAATATGAATAAACTCATAAATCCCTCTTAATATATATGAAAACACTATTCATGTTTCTTTAATAATAAAAAAATACTTAATATCCCATATCTAAATTTGTACATATTTCCATGTTTGAGGAAAAAAAGTACTTTTGGTTACTCACAGAGCTTGCTAAGGTTAAAGCAAGGATAAAAATACTAGATGTGTCATTCTTAAAATCAGATCAAATCGATAGTTCATTCACTACAAATTCTGATGGTTACGTAGTCTCAGTATCTTGCAGAAATCAAACTGCTCGTGATATGCTAAAAAAATACCTGATTAAAAGGTCATATCTCCATGAATCTTCTGAAACTATAAAACCAGTTGCTTATGCAGTTTTCTCACTAACAAGAAAAGTACTTTATATTACTGAAGTACAAGAAATTGTTAGAAAAGATATTAAAATGCTAAATCTTAAAGAACTTTATATGTTCCAAGAATATCATCATGAATTTAATGTTTATTATTCACTTGAGCTTAAGTATGATGGGGAAGGATTAACTAGTAGGGTTTATAGGAAGGATATGTGCTTTTCAGATATATCAATAAAAGATGTAAATTATATATATTTGACTACAGCGCTAAGCAAGTATTTGACTAATATTATAGAAAATGCTCTTGATAAAAATGTGATAAGGATGAATTATGATTTTCTTGTTGATCAACAGTTTAATCTTATAATTTTGACTGTGTCACATATAAAAGTTGTCCACCCACGAATTATAGCTCAAAACAAAGGCCTTAACGCAGACCAACTTGAAAAGCTCACAATCATGAAAAACGAATATAAAAACACTCCTTCCAACAGAATTCCATCCATAATCAAAGAGCCAGAACCTGAAAGTCCTCTAAGAATCCCTCAAAACAAAACCACCTCCGCCAACATCTTCATAAACTTTGTCTCTAAATTTCTCTCAGGAGAATCTAAAAAAAGTTTTCGACGAAGGTCTGTAAGAATAAGTACAATAAACAGTATAGATTTAATGACTCCAGTTCTAGCAAGTCTTAAAGAAGAAAAGCCAAAAGAATTAGATCAAGTTATAAAACATATTGATTATACACCTTCCTTTGATACAAAATCAAGAAAATCAATAACACCATCATTAAATTTCTCATCACCAAGAGCTATAAAACCAAATGGATTTAATGCTTTAAGTACATCAAGAAATAAATCAACTTTTAGTATTTTTCCATTTTTGCAACCAAGTCCTAGTTTATCGAATTTTCTTAGAAATGAAGAAGAGAGGATTATTGAAAGTAAGACTAAAAGGGATAAAGTTGTGGGGGGAATGAAAAATACCTTGCCTGAACTTAAGAAAAAGGTGAAGAGGATTAAAAAAGCGGCGAAAAAGAAGATGATGAAAAGTCAGACGGAGAGAAAACTTTTAGAAACTTATATTTTTTGTCAGTGATTTTTGTGGATTTGAATAGATAATATATTGGGTTATATGGTTATGAGATTTTTTAGTAGAGATGAGAGGTTGGAAGTTTGATAGGAGAGGATTTGGTTTTGAGATTTATGATTTTTTTTTTATATTTTATGATAATGTAAAAAGGGGATATTCACATAATTTTCCAACAAATTACTAAAACCTAAACTTAAAATATAAATACTCATCAAAAAAAGCCTCAATCCAAAACAAAACTCACAAAAATTTTCATTGTGACTTCTTATAAACTAAAAAATACCAAAAATCTATAAAAATCATCAAGAGCTATTCGAAAAGTTCATAAAAATAAAAAACCTAATAAACAACCTCAAGGAAAAAAGCATCAATTTAGATCAGATGCAATTATTTACTTACATTTCTTTACCTACAAAATAAAACTCGAAACTGAATTAGGGATTCCAGCATTAGTCTTAGCTCGGCTATAAGGACTTGTAGGAAGTCCTGAATTTCTTCCTTCACTTTTTGAATTCCTATGCGAGGCTTTAAAAATTTTTTCTTGCAAAGACAACTTATTTCCTGCTCGTTGAAGTTCAGCAAAGTCATTTTGCAATCCACAAGTATTTTTCCTTATCTCCAACTCATCAATTCTAAGTCTTTCTCGTTCTTGTATGAGTTTATCTTTTTCTTTTAATATAAATTCTTCTTTTTCTTTAAGTTTATTTTTTTTTTCATTAACTTCTTCTAGAGTTTTTAGATATTTTTCTTGTTCAGTTTTTAGTATGTTTATTATTTCATTTAGTTTGTTTGGGGCTTTTTTATTAAGCTCAGCTTTTGTTTGTTTGTATTTAAGTCTATATTTTAAAACTTTATTTTTTAAAGATTGGACTTCTGAAAGTTTTTTATGATAGAGATCTTGTATGTTAGCAGTATCTAATGGGAGGATTTCATTAGATATACTTAGTTTAAGAGAACCAATTTTTTGTTTGTCTTTTAGAAGATGCACCCAGCCATTCTGGTTTTGAAGTAAAAGAACGCAGGAACCTAAGGGAATTTCTTTGAGTAAAAGAGGCTTGTGGTAGAGGGTGAACTCGATTTTGTCGCATTGGCGTTCTATGTAGAAAACTTGGTTCCATTTAGGATGAAAATCTCCAACTGAGATTGATTTTGTTGATAGTTCGATACTCCCGTGAGTTACTAAGATATACAAGTTCATTTTCGATAAATCACAAGCATTAGAGTCAATTTGAGTTTCAAATATATTTAGAATTATCCCGCTTGAGGCTTTCATTAATTATAGTTTATTGTTAGCGTGAACTAGATAAGAATTTGAATTTTTTTAATAATTTTTGACTGTGAGAGAAAATAAGAATATTTGAGAATGATTTATTTTGTATTTGAGGTTATGGTTAAAGTTTAGTTGTCATAGGATATTTTTACCTTTTATAGTTGAATTTGAAATTTTACCTATGTGACAAGATGGGAATAAAAGAAAAGATTAGATTGATTTAGCATGTTTTGAATTGAAGAGAAATATATTTGGATATTAATAGAATGTAAAATATTGATATTTTTGATACAAAAAATAATTAAATATGCCAAATAAAATCATAAACCGATTTGTTTGTTGTTAAAATATAGAAAGTATTTTGTTTATTTTATTTTTAGATGAAGAAATTTTATAATAAATCAAAGACTGTTTTAATTAAGCATAAAACTTATCAAATTTTTATTAGACTACATCAGCATAATAATTATAAAGTATTTGCAATAAGTGTATACTAGATTTCATAACCATAAACCATTAATAAACATTTCTAATCATTCCATCAACAAACTTAAAATATAATATTCTATTGTTAGCATATAAATGTAGATAACCAGCCTAAAATGTAAAATAAGCTAATAAAAATCATTTCCAAGCATCATCACAAACCTCAGATATTAAAAAAAACCTCAAATTCTATAATCATAACTACAAAAACTATCCATAGCATATCAAAACAAATAAAAAATTTAAAACCTTCATCCTCCTTAAACAAAAAATCCTATAAAAACATTGCATCACTAAATAAAATCCCTATCTTCTCATATTCTCACAAGTAACAAACATAAAATCTAAAATTTCCTCCAACTTCAAAACCTAAAACTTCTACTCTATTTTTCATATTCAAAATTTTTAAATTTTTCTCTACTTTATATTTTTCTTAGTGATATCTTAAAGATATTTAAATAAAAAGATGGAATCAATCCCGCGTAAAGCAAACTCAAGCATGCACCCAAGCTCATTAGAAAGTTATCATATGCAAATAAAATTAACTCAAGATTATAACAAAAAAGCCGCTTTTAATATGAATAACTACGAAACCCCGACGATAAGAACTATAGAAAAAGTTGATAATCCAAAGCCCAGAGTGAAAAGTGAAAATCAAAGCATTAAGGGGAATATGAACCAGTCTATAAAATTTAATAGACTAGCAACTAATGAAGGAAATAGTAGAGAAAAGTTACAAGAACGTAAACCTATTTTAAAATCAGAACCAAGTGGAAATTCTATAAATAAGCTCCCACCAAGAACTAAAATTAGCAACAATCAAAGATCCTTGTGTCAAAATATTAAAAACCAAAGCCCTTCTCAAAGAATGTCCCCTAATTTTAATACAAGGATTTTAAATAGTGTTAATTCAGATAGCAGTGATACAGAAGATCAAACAAAATTAAATTCTGGTGGAAGGGGTTTAAATATTAAAGTAAATACAAGTGAAAAATCAGCTAAGGAAATAGAGAAAAAACCTATTATATCAGATATAACAAATGGGATATCCCCAAGAATTAACACTTTAGCTTATGAAAAACCTTTAAACACTAAATTTAAACAGGAAAAAATTGAAGATGAGAACTCATCCTATTCTAATTATGGTACAAGAAACTCTGTGAAATATCATAAAAGCAAAGATAATTTAGAAACAAGCAGCACATGTAGTGAAAAAACAGAAGAAGAAATTAAATATAAAGAAACCCAACAAGTCGATAAAAATGAAATTAATAGTTTAAAACT
Source organism: Stentor coeruleus (assembly GCA_001970955.1). Taxonomy (NCBI): domain Eukaryota; phylum Ciliophora; class Heterotrichea; order Heterotrichida; family Stentoridae; genus Stentor; species Stentor coeruleus. Next base: position 19,102 of record MPUH01000603.1, read on the forward strand.
CAATATATTTTCTCTTGAAGAAAAGAACAAACTTATATTAGAAGAAGCTTCAAAGATTAGAAATGAGGCAAACAGTGCTCATAGCTGCTATCAGGAAAACATTAAGGCATATAAGAGCGAAATAGATAATTTAAAAAAGGCTTTGATGTATTCAGAAGAAGAAAATCGGAAAAATATATCTGAAAAAGAAAATTTGATTAAAAGTTTTGAAATGGATAAAAGAAAATNAAATCGGAAAAATATATCTGAAAAAGAAAATTTGATTAAAAGTTTTGAAATGGATAAAAGAAAATTCCAAGAAGAGTTTTATATTGTATCAAGCAAAAATGAATCCAATTTAAAACAGGAGTTAAATAAACTCAAAGAAGAGCTTTATATTGTATCAAACAAAAATGAATTCAACTTAAAACAGGAATTAAATAAACTCAAAGAAGAAAAAACCAAAAGTGAGATTTTAGTTGCTAATTTAACAAGTCAGTTAGAAAAACAAAAGCTAGACAGAAACTCTGAAGTTTTAAGTAAAGCAGAATTTCTTAAATCAGAAATTTCTAAGTTTTCATACAATCAAGAACAGTTAAAAGTTTATTTGATTGAAAACATTCAGACACAGTACAATTTTTTCACATCAGAAATTAATAAACTACAGATATCATATGAAAATGCTTTAAAGAATAAAAGCCAGCAACCAAACCCGCCTGATGATATTGAAATATACAAATTAAAAATTGAAGACTTTAAAAGACAAATTGCTGCTATTCAACGTAATAATAGTGATATTGCTATGAAACTTCAACAAACAACTAAAGAATTTGAAGCTTATAAGGAAAAATATCAAAAAGATCAGAAAGAATGGAATGAAGAAAAGATAAAAATGACGAATAATATAATATGTCTTGATAACTTAGTACATACATGTACAGATCCTGAGAAAATTGTTTATGAAACTAAGATTCAAGAACTAGAAAAGAATTATAAACTTTCTTATCAAAAGTTGATTGAAACTGAAAAAGAACTTAGGTATTGGAAAACAGGAGTTAAAGATACTCAAGAAGAACATATTAAAAATTTAGAAACTAAGATATTTATGCTTTCAGATGAAAGAGATGAACTTAAAGAAAAATTATTGATATCGTTAGAGAGTTAAATATTTTTTTAAAGTTTTATGTGTAGAAGTGAAAATAATAATGGTTATGATTTTAAAGTGATATTTTTATGTGAAGATATTTTATAATAATTGTGTTAATTTGAAAATGTTTTGTGTAATTTATAAACGTTTTTGTTTGAAGTTGTAATTATGATAATTATTAGATAATAAAGAAATCTTTTACAACAATTTTCATATACTCAGCTAAATTGTAAATAATATAAAAATACCTTTGAATTTACATGAAAAATTTAGAAGTGGAGATGGACGAACAGTAGCTGAAATGATAAATAGAATAAATTTTTTATTCAATATCAAAATTTATCATTTTATAACTTTTTTCCCATCTAAATTATGTCTACCTTTATATTTACTGCATAAATGTTTTTTTTCTATATCATTTATGTATCTGTTAGATCAATGGAAACCCCTTCAGCACGAACTTCTCATAAGCAATTGTTAACTTCACCATCATATAGCTTAAATACATTTGAATTCATGCATTCTACTTACAAAAACTTTCTTACAAGCAATCCTATTTCCCATAATAAAACTTTTGACACAAAACAAGTACTTTTAACAACAATATCCTCATTTAAACCTAGAATTATAGTGCATATTATTCTTGGGGATTTATATCATAATATTTATGATTATGACCCATTTCATGAAATATTACTAAAATTAGGGAAAAAAGTTGGGGGAAAAATCTATACAGTTTATGATTTAAACTTTAAAAATACAAATGATGAAGAAACTCCTGAAGGGTATTTTGTTAAAGATATTTCAGAGTTTTTTTTAGAGTTTGATGATGGGGAAATTGATTTTATACTTATTGATTATAGAGATAAAATGAATGATACTATGATGAAACATGTTGAGTTTTTTAAAATCAATTATTATGCATCTAAGAAACTTTGTTATAAATGTGTGTTTATGATTAATGATTGTTATGGTGTGGAATCGAATAGTTGTAAATTACTTTCTGTGCTTATGCAAACACATCACTGGATACAATTAGAAAGTAGATGCAAATGTTTGTTTATTAAAGGTTTTAGTTAGATTTTATTAGTTTGTAAGTTGAGTTATTTTTTTGTTATGAATAAGGAAAAATTTGACATTAATCTTCAATTTGATTATAAGTTTTTTGAATTCTATCATAGCATCTTCAAATTAACTATACTTTTATGTAATTTTAATCATATAAGATCATAATTTAAAATTAGTTTAGTCTAAGTTATTTTAATTGCTATTAACTATGCATGCTCTTATAGATTCAAAACTTGTATGAATAAGTTTAAGGTCATCTTCATCAATTCTATATTCACTTATAACTCTAATAAAAGTACTAATAAATATATCATAATCATTATTCGATATACTATAATGCTTATGACTTTCTGAAAGTTTTTTTAAGAACATTTTATCCATATCACAACAAAAAATTCTCAAAGTCGCCCGTGACATTGCATGGAAATTTTCATTATTAAACTTCAGATAATATTTCGAAATATCACTTTCAACTATAATTGTATAAAACTTAACAGAAAAATCTTTCCAAAATGTACTAGTCGAATATTTCTCACTCATTTTCTTATCTGGATTCTGTAATACACGTGCATTATATCTTATAATATCACATTGTTGAGCAGCTTTATTAATAAAATTACTAACATTATGTTCCATATTCATAGATTTAGTATTTCTATGAAATTGAAATGATGAGTTTGCTTTAATATTCTCAATTCTACGTATTTTAATCTTCTGTTTATTTTGATTAGGTTTTTTATCAAATAAAGGTTTGGTAGCGTAATTCATATATGATGTTAAATTAAGATATGGGCTAATTTTGTCAGGAGATTGAGAGTCGAAACTAAGATTATTTGCTAACTCATAATCTTGAGGTTGGGCACATTTTATAGCTTTTACTTTAAGAAACAACCAATTTAAAGATTGATCCTTAATAAAAACTAGCTCAGCTTCATCAAGTTCGTTAATAAACTGTTTTCTTATCTGTTTCCCTATAAGATTCCTAAGACATTTAATCATCCCTTCAATTTCTGGCATATGAGCTTTCATATGATATGGAACACAATTACGTGAGTTTTTCAAGTTTACTAAATACTTTTCATTAAGTTCCTCATTTACCCATAAATCAAATTTCTTATCACTTTCATTTTCAGGATTTTTAATTCTTTCAATCAAGTTTTTAAATTTTTTATTTTTCTCTGATTTAATAGAATTATTATTTTCTGAAAGCTTAAGGTCTATTACAAGTCCAAATGTTAATTGTCGAGTTAAGGATTTTTCATAAGTGTTTATATGATCTTTTATTATATTTTTAAATTTTTCTTCGTAATGAAGATTAGAAGTGGATGATTTGTTTCTTTCTATTTTTGGGTTTTTTGATTGAGGAATTTCAAGTTTGTTTTTTATGATATGATATTTGTTAGAGAAATTTTCTTTGGTATGGACAAGGAGTATTGAAGTGTTATTTCCTATTGTTTGGATAAAATGCTGATATAGTCCAGGTTCATTGATGTTTTGGTTTATAAATGTTTCTAGATAACATAAATTAGAAAAAAGCTTGTTTTTTCCATTAAATGGCTTGAAAATACATATAGGTTTACCATAAGAGACTGTGAGGCTTGATAGAAATGCACTTTTCGCTTCTTGGCCTATGGTCCATTTTATTCTTTCTTCGATTCTGACGAAAAACTGTATGTCTGAGTTAATATATAAAGTAGGGATAATTTTGATGTTGGCATCTAAATTTTTGTAAATGTATAGAGTCTTATAAAAGTCAAAACTGTGGATCGAGAAAATACTTGGCTTTATTTTATTGCTTATTTTATTACACAACTTTTCTTGACTTTTACCAATTTTCCTCTTTAGATTTTCTTGGAAGGTTTGATGGAAATTTTTAAGGTTTTGCTGAGCCTTTGCTTGTTTAATTGCCCCTCTATACTCTTTTAGAACTTTCTTAAACTCACTAATCTCTGATAAAGATTCACTCAAAGTTACGTTCATATTATTACTTATACATTTTTTAACCATTGCAAAATATTTAGTTTAGCCAATAATATTTTAAGGAAAATAACTTAGACAAATAAAAGCTTTATATCATCTTTGATTATACAATCATTATAAATATGAACTTAATTGAACTTAGATATTTAAGTTAACTAATTTTAGCTTAAGGTATACTGCATTTAATATAATAATTATTGTTTTTATATTTACACTATATATGTCATTTTACAAATAAAGTAATTATATACTACTAATAATTTCAGGTACTTTTATATAATTCACTTTTTTCCAAACCTCAAATATTTTCATAAAAACACTACAAACTTCTAACTATAAATCCAAACAGAAAAAAAAATAAAAACTTATTATTTCCTACTCTCTACCCATAATTCTATAAAAAAAAATCTTCTAGAAATCACTCTTAACAAATCACTCTTCTTCCCTAAAAAAAACACACAAAATCTTAAAAAGGAAAAAGTATTTTTCCCATCAAAAAAAAAAATTCTCATTGTAGTGTTTGCCTAAAAAAATAATTATAGAACATTAATAAACTCAATCCATTTAGCCCCTGACATAGATTCTATAATAGATCTAAAATGTCAAAAGAAAGCATAAAGGAAGCATTTCAAAAGGCAGTCTATCAAATGCAGCATGGTTGTTCAAACATATTTTGCCAAAACACCTACTGCAGGGTAGGCAAAAACATAACTCAAATTGCATCAGATGCTATTTTGCTTGCAAAATACAGCCCGGGCAATGACCTTCATCAATCAGACAAATTCATTTTCTGTGAGGAGCCAACAATACATCACACTAGCTCCTCTCTTTTGTGCCTGGATGAAAGCGGAATAATAGCTCTGTTTAGCGACCCAAAATCCTTAGCAAGTAATTTTCTAATTGAATCCTCTCCAAAAACAAGGAAAACTGATTGGGATTTACTATCAAACTTCTATGAAAAAACTGAAAAAATGACTCAACAAGGCCATCTAAAATCCACCTGGCTTGAAAACTGTATCGAACAATTCCCAAGGTCAAAATACCAAAAACTTTTCATCCCAAAAGCAATTTTACTTATCCTAGTACATCCTTTTATTATCGACTNCCCACCTGGCTTGAAAACTGTATCGAACAATTCCCAAGGTCAAAGTACCAAAAACTTTTCATCCCAAAAGCAATTTTACTTATCCTAGTACATCCTTTTATTATCGACTACAACAATTCTGCAATCATTCATATAACAAGTCTTTTAGATGATTGTGAAGAAGGATATGATAAACTTTCAAGAGAAATAGACATTTTAAATACAGATCAAGTTGAACATATAAATGGCTCATTACAACAAGCTTTGTCTATAAAAATCATTGAAAATACTCAACAGATTGATTTTATTTATATAAGATGTATTCTTGATATATTACAATGTCTTTATGATTCTAATGAAAGAATAAACAGAATAAATTTTAGAGAATTTTATAATGATGCGGTGAATAAGGAGATAAATATGAAAAAGGATTTTAAAATGTGGTATGAGTCAAAAATGGGTAGAAGGAAAAATCTTGATGAATCGAATTTTGCGTTTTCGTTTTATCCTTGGGTTTTAGATACTAATTCTAAGTCAAAGTTTTTGGGTTTTGAGATTTTGGAATTAATGAAAAGAGAACTGATTAATCAATTTATGCATGATAGTAATAGAGAGATATTCGTGTATTTGGAAGTTAGAAGAGAAAATTTGTTGGAAGATACTCTATCAAAAATCATGGGTGGGGATTTGAATTTGAAAAAACCTTTGAAAGTACATTTTCTTGGCGAAGAAGGGATTGATGAAGGCGGAGTCAAAAAGGAATTTTTTCAGCTTATTGTTAAACAGACTTTTGACCCAGGATTCAGCATGTTTAAATCCTATCAAAATCAAAGATTTTATTGGTTCAATCCAAACACACTAGAATCCAATGTGAACTTCGAACTTGTAGGAATGGTGCTAGGACTTGCCATTTACAATTCTATAATACTTGATGTTCATTTACCTATGGTTACATATAAAAAAATATTAGGCGTTCCAACAGATATTAACGACCTTGAAGAATTTGACCCTGAACTGGCAAAAGGCCTTAAAGATCTTCTATCTTTTGAAGGCAACGTTGAAGAAGTTTATTGCCGAAGTTTTTACATCGAAACAGAAGCATTTGGAGAAATCATAAAACATCCTTTAAAAGAAAACGGCGAAAACATTCCTGTGACAAATGAAAACAGAGAAGAATATGTAAAATTATATGTGGACTGGTGGCTTAATACTGGAGTCGAAAGAATATTTAATGAATTTAAAAACGGATTTTTAAAAATTTGTGCTGGGGAAGTTATAAATTGGTTTAAACATGAAGAACTTGAGTTATTAATATGTGGGAATCCTGTATTAGACTTTAAAGAACTTGAAAGTGTTACTAAATATGAAGGATATACTAAAGATTCACTTATTGTAAGGAATATTTAGATTAAAAACTTTTGGGAAATTATTCATGGGTTAAGTGATGAGGAAAAAAGAAAATTTTTATGTTTTGTTACTGGATCTGATAGAGCACCAATTAATGGACTTGGTCATATGGATTTTATAATTGCCAAAAATGGTCCTGATTCTGATAGGTTAATGACAGCACATACATGTTTTAATTATTTACTATTACCAGAATATAAAACAAGAGAAAAAATGAAAAAACTTATAATCCTCGCAATAGAAAATGCTTCAGGTTTTGGACTTAGATAATAATTTACTCATTCATACCTTAAATTTCAATATAAAATCATGTTTGAAATTATAAATTTTGATCAAAATATAATTATGTATGATTATATCTATAATTATTTGAACTTGATCTTATCAAGTAATGATTTTTAAACCTTTCTTTTGATAATTTTTTTATCCTTTCTCTTATAAAATCTGCATTAATGTTTTTAATTCGCTTTGGCTTTTTTGGTATATCAAATGAATCATCTAAGTTTTTTACTTGCATTTTCCCTGTGCGGTGTAAAGCACCAACTGATTTACTTTCATATAAAAATTTTGATTTTAGATTCAGTCTGTTTTTCATTTCTTTATCGGGTATATCTTTGATAGTCCAATTTTCTTCAGTGATTTTTTCAGAATCCTTTTGACGTTCAGGCCAATTGACTTTTATCATATTAGGTTTGACTTTGTTGTTAAAAAAAAATCCGTTAAGAATATGTTTTACATCATCTTTTTCTTCTTGTTCTATTGTTTCGTTATTAAAAATATAAAATTTTAGTGTTCCTGTAATAAATCGGGCCATAGTCACACAAAGATTAAGAGAATTTTCACTGACTACAGTTGTTTGATTTGTATTTTCTCTAGTAAATTTGCTTTTTGAGTTTTCTTTTAATTTAATTATAAGAAAAATGACTAGTTTAGCTGTATTTTCAATAAACATTGAAGCTTTATATGAATCTAAATCCAGTTCTGATCTTTTAGAAGCGATTGTCCTGCTTTTATGAACCCTCATAACACTTTGTCGTTTAATTTTAGGTTTACTTAATATTGGGAAAATAGCACTTTTCCTACTAGTTATTCTTTTTATTTCATTTTCTAAACTTTTCGCTGTTTTTCTACGGGTAAAATTGTCATTAAGACTATCAAAACCTGTATTTTGTCTTCTATATTCTTTATAATTGCTTTTATTTCTAAAATCTGAAGTTTTAGAGCTTTCACTATTTATATTTGCACTGCTTGGCTCGTTTCTGAATTTTTCTTTGCTGCTAAGTCTAGAAAATTCTGTTGTTTTAAGTGCATTTTCTATATTATCTGAACGAGATTTTCTTGGTTCGAATTTTTTCTTCCTCTTTTTTATAGTTTCTTTAAATATTGTTTCCAAGAGTTCTTGAGTAGTGGTGCTGAAAGTATCAAGATATTTGCTTTTTGATCTTATTATAAGTGGCATTGATGATAGTTTTTTTAATGACTTGATTTTTTCTGTTTGAATTTTCCCTTCTTCAGGTTCAGAAGGGTTGAAATTTGGATTTTTAGGCTCGTCGTATTCAGATTTATTGACTGATGTTTGATTTGAGGATGATTTGTTTGGGTCATTGATGCTATTTTGAGCAATACTGGTTTCTAATTCATGGTCTGGACTTTCTGGGTTAGAGTTTCTTATAAATTTTTTTTTATGTTTTTGAGATATTTTAGAACTTTCAGGACTTTTCTGTTTTTCCGAATACAAACTATAAGATTTCTCATCATTTTTTGATTTATTGTATGAAAAACTTGAATCTGAAGCAAGTGAATCTGAATTTTTGCTTTTATTTGACGTTTCTTCATATTCAGAATTTTCTTCAAGGTCCTCAGAAATTTCTGCTATTTCTTCGACTTCTTTGTTCATTAGTATTTTTAAAGGGCTTTCTTTATTTTTCACAGAACTATCATATTGATAATATTCTAAACCTTCTCCTTCATGACTTTCATAATAATTATCTTCATCTCTTTCTTTTTCTATTAAGTCTTCTATAAGCTCATTATCATTTGGTGTGTTTATAATAACAGATTCTTGAACTTCTTCTATTTCTGTAAGACTTTCTATATCATTATAGCCGTTTTGATTATATTTTTCTTCTTCATTTTCAATGTTGTTACTTTCACTTGAAATTTTATTTATTTCCTTTGATAAGCTTTCAAATAAAGTTACTGTTTGATTTTCTGGTAGGCTTTCTGAAGTTGTTTTTTTGTTTTCTTCAGTTAGGCTTAAGATTGAAGGTAGTTTTTTATTGGAGTTTTTTGGGTTAAGACGATTTTTTTTAAATAATTTTTCTGAGTGATTAAAGGTATCAGGGTTTTCAAGCTTAGAAACTGAAGGATATTCTGAAAATTTAACTAAAGTCCGAGTATCTTTTATAGTATTTTTATCCACATCAAGTGTTGAATTATAAACTTTATTTCTATTATTCGCAAAATGATTTTCAAGAGTATTTTCCTCTTTAGATCTTTCTTCAATCGCATACAACTGTTTTTGTCTAGTCATAAAAGGAAGAAAATCTTCATATTTACTTATAGTCCCATCACGAACACATTTTAAAACATTTTTCATCATTTTCTCATTTTTCAATGGATCCATGCCAAAATTTTCCTGAATTTCGTTTTCAAACATGATTTTCTGACAAAGTAATGATTTTTCTTTTATATTTTCCAAATTCCCTTGAAAAATCTGCTCAAATAAGGTTTGAATACCAATACTTCTTTTAGAAAAATTATTTTTTGGTGGTGGTGTCATATAAACAATTCTTGCACTTTTATGATCAGGGGAGACACTTTTTTTTGTTTTAAGATAAGATTTCATAAAATCTCTATTGGTAAGAATGCTTTTTCGGCCTTTTATTCCTCCATGTAATGTTGGTAGTAAAGTGAAAAGATTATGTTTTTGCAATTTTTCATTTTTATTTGAGACTATTTGTTCAAAACCTGTGTCACGTCTTTTTACTGGTTTTGGTTCAGAATATTCACTGTTTTGTGAGGTTGTAGTAATAATTGTTTCCATTATGATTTATAAGGAACATATTGAGAATTATAGTTTATTAGGATAAAATGATAAGAGATTATCTAGGAATACTAAGAAAAAAAAATAGTAATATAGCATAATAGATAGTTATCTATTTCTAAGTTTATCTAAATTGAAAAAAATAACGAAAATAGTGTTTTATTTTGCCTAATCATCACACAAAAAGGAATATTTCTTTAAAAAATTCTAGAAAATATTCTGATTATTGGATTAAAGGTGATGAACTAAATAATCTAAAGATTATAAACACTAGCATATATTTAGAAAATATAAACTATAACAACAGTTATCAAAAGAAAAAACTCTTGCTATTTAAATAGAAATTTCAAGACTCAAAGCTTTATTACAAAGCAAAGAACTTATAGTTCTGTCTTGTCATTGAAGATTTATACATTGAATGATGAAAATCAATAAGAAAACTTATACCTTGCAAGTTGTAGTGAAGAATTAAGATTTAAACAAACTATGTTATGGGGGAAAAAATCCATATACAAGATATTAGAAAGTAAAGCTGAGGAAGATTCTATTTAGTATAGCTAAGCCTCATCTAAGCAAAATCTTTTAGCCTGTTTTATATGGAAAATATTTATTATTAAGTTTTTTGGGAAAAAGATATTATAGTTAAGCTTATAGGGTTTATAATTTTTGAGCATATTAACTTTACTATAAAATCTATGATTTAAAGTTTGAAATATTAATTTTGAAGCAGGTTCTACTAAATTTATTTATCGAAAACTGAGGTAGTTTTTTATAATATAATAATNATTTGAAATATTAATTTTGAAGCAGGTTCATACTAAATTTATTTATCGAAAACTGAGGTAGTTTTTTATAATATAATAATTGTGAACTTACTTGGCTTTAACTGAAAAAATGCAATAAAATGTTTATAAAAGTTATTAATATGTCAAATGATGAGGATTTTTACACACAAGAAAGAACAGAAATTAGTTATAGCAAACAAAGTTGCCTTCAATGCACAAAATACCGTTTAGAACTCATGGAAACACAAAAAAAGCTTGAATCTATGAAAGACCGGGTCTTTTTAACAGATAAAAATCTCAAACACTATGAGCTTTTACTAAATATTAAAGAAAACCGTTTAATAGAAAAAGAAGCTCAACTCAAAAGTGAAAAAGAGTCTTTTCTTGCTGAAAAAGATGCATTTAAAGAACAGCAGATGTTTGAAAAAATAAAATATCACGATAGATGTGAAGCATTACAAAGAGAAAAAGAAACAATCGAAGAAAGAATTCTTGAATTAGATTTTAAATACAGCCAAGTTCAAAACCTTGTAAACGAATACGAAAGCAACAAAGAATTATTAAAAGAAGAACTAAAAACTCAAATTTATAAAGAATTCAAAGACAAAGAAGATCATCTTAAACGAAAAGAACAAGAGCTTTTTTTTAAAGAAAAAGAAAATACTGAGAAAATCCTATATAAAGAAAAAGAATTAACAGAATTAGAAAAAAATCTTCAAAGAACTCGTGAGAATTTATATGAAAAAGAGCAATCATTAATTATCGAGGATCAAAAAATAAAAAACATGCAAAATTACTTAAGTTCATTCAAAATTGATTTAGAAAATGAGGATGAAGAACGAAAAAACAGCATTAATGAACAAGAAAAAGAATTAAAACAAAAAATGTATAACATAAAATTACAAGCTAAAAAAATCGATGAAGATATTAGGAAAATAAATTGTGTTAAAGAAGAAATAGGATTACAAAAGGATGAATTGTTAGAAAAAGAAAGTAAATTTGAAGAAATATATGAAAATAAATTTGCTGAATTTGAGATATGGAAAGAGGAATTAGAACTTAAGGAAAAAAATATAGAAGAAAGAGAGAAACAAATTGATATGATTACGGAAACATTAAAAGAAGAAGAAAAAAAGTTGGAAGAGAGATGGAATATTATTGAAGATATTGATAAGATGGTTGAATGCTTGAAATTTCATAAATCTAAATCGCAGGAACTTGAAAATAAGATTAGAGATTATGAATTAACTCAAGAGTTTTCAATGCAAACTATAAAACTTAAAGATGATATGAAAATTAAGTTTGAAGCATTGAATAAACGTGAAATTGAACTAAATGATCTGGAAGAAAAGATAAATCTTGAAAAAGAAGAAAATAATAAAAAGGCAGTGGAAATTGCGTTGCTTAATGAGGAATTGCAAAGACAGAAAAAAATACAAATGGAAGATCAAGCAGAGATAATTCTTGATAAAGAAAAAATTATAAGGACGGCTGGAAAACAGAAAGAAAGAGAAAAACTTATAGAATTACAGAATCAAGAGTTGCTGCTTCTTAAACAAAAGCTTAAAGAAAAAGAAAAACTTTTGCAAATTAAAGAGCAAAGCTTAATTTTATAAAGTAAATAAAAACTGTGGTGAAGTGCCTGAAATATATTATGGAACTTCTTATTAAAGTTATTATCTCTAAACCCCATTTAATATTATCAATCTAAAATTTTAGTTCACGAGTAATTTAAACTCAATAAAAAACTTAAAATTTAAACTTTTTATATGGATTAGAGCCTGACTCCTCATCATCTTCTTGTTGTTTTTTCGGGTAGTACTTCTTAAAATTACCCTTTTTATTAGAATCAAGAAAACTCATAAAATAACCTTCACCAGAACTAGTGCAATCCTTAGTCTCATGTCCTGGTCTAAAGCATCTAAAGCACAAAGCTACATCCCCAAACTCATCATTTTTCTCATCTTTACTAATAGTTTTCCCATTTGCCTTAGTTTTAGCAAAACATTTAATCGCGGTATGCCCAATTCGTAAGCATTTTGAGCAAATTATTGTATCTTTATTAAAATCCCCTACTGGGAATGGTTGATTACTTTTTGGTTTGAATGTGCATTCTTCAGCTGTATGCCATGGTTTGTTACATTTTGTGCAAGTTGCTGGTGGGACAGATTTTTTTTCAAAAATGGCTGAACCATCTAATTTGCGTTTGGCAAAACATTCTTTTACTGAATGTCCTGTTCTTGCACAGCGAGTGCACTTTGCAGACTTTGGCTGTATCACTTGTACCTCCTCAACTTTTTCAATAAAAACAGTACCATCAGCTCTAGTTTTTGCGAAGCAGTCTTTAGCAACATGTCCAGATCGATAGCATCTTCCACATTGTATTATAGCCTCACTTTTTATTTGTGAATTGTTAATCCCATTTAGTTTTGTTTTATTAATAAATTCATCAGCTTTATTCTCAGGCCTTAATAATTTTTGACAAGGAGTATAATCAACTAGTTCTTTCGTTTTTACTGATTTAGTTACCCTAAAAATTTCTTTAGTTTCTTGTTCTTCAATAATACCGCTTTTTACAGAACTGTTATTTTTTTCATAATCACTTTCTTCTAAAACTCCATCAGACCCTGTTTCATAACTTTCTGTACAGCTTAAAGTTGACTCGATATCATCATTACACTCAGAAATCTCATTTTGTATCTTTTCAAATTCAATCTTACTTAGAACTAGTTCTCTATATTTACCACCTCTGACATTACTTATACCGAAATTTTTCATATAAATTTTTGTGCATTTGTCTTCATTCATATCTTTTGTTGCAGGAAAAGTACGGAGGACTCTTAGTGGAGGATAAACTGATGTCCATCTTGGGGCATAAGATACACATAATGCAAGAATTAAATCTTGCTTACTCTCTACAATAGTCCCGATTAGATACTTTTCGCTACTGCATTCAATTACATAGATTAGACTGGGTTGTGGAAGGATTTTAGAACTTGATGGCAATGACATTTATTAAGGGGATCCTGATTTTATAAATGTTTATAAAATTTTAAATGGCATTATCGTTATGAATTAATAGTCATCACAATAACACTAGTTTAAAATACAAAAAATTATTCATATTATCAAATCAGTACTAATCACCCCTCCAGCCTTCCAACCTTTTTTATTCTACATTTTAATCTAATCTATATTATTATTTATATTCCTCACACTTTAAAAATCATTCTCACTTCATAATTATCCAAATTAATCTGGCATACTTTCGTATTTTCCAATACAAAAAACCCATATCTTGCTCTTTTAACACAAGAACTCGAAGGCATACCAGTAAACCCAACCTTAGCAACTTTTTTCCACTTTTTAATATCTTCATCTCTACATAAACTTACCTCATTTTCTATACATAAAATCTTTTCTCCATCCTTAATAAAAACCCCAATTTCTGATTTTTTAATTTTGCCTAAAGGATCAATATATAAGTATTTTTCAATATCAAAAATATAAGCTTTTCTTCCACCACAGTCAATAAAAATCTTATTTTTTAAAGCTAAAGTTGATGTACAGGATTGTGGCATTGGAATATCAGGTAAGAAAATCCAAGTTTTCGTCCTTAAGTCAAAAGCATCAGAATTTTTCATAGCTTTTGTATCATGACCTCCAAAAATATACACTTTTTCTTTATAATAAGCACCAGTAGCATAAGCTCTTTTTCTTGAATTTTGAAGAATTTCAGCAGTCATGGTTTTTATGTCAATAAGATAAGTAGAAAGGAGGTAATCAGTACTAAGACCACCTGAGACAAATAATTTGTTGTTGGAAATCATGCAAACTGATGCACATTCACCTTGATTTTCTAGGGTCTTGATATAATTTGTCTTGGTTGTGAGATTTGAGGTATTAAGTTCGATGAGGTTTTTGGTGAACCTTTTGAAAAAAAATAAATTTTGATCTGGACTTGGCTCTTCAAAAAGAAAAATCGGACTTTCTTTGTGGTTATTAGATAAGATTTCATAGTTACTTATATAAGTTTCTATTTNCGGACTTTCTTTGTGGTTATTAGATAAGATTTCATAGTTACTTATATAAGTTTCTATTTTTTTTTTATTTATGTTTTCTTCAATAGTAAACTCAAGGTCTTCATCTGATTTCTCAGTTTCACCTTTCCTTTTTCTGTATGTCATTGATAAATTAGAACCATTTTTAGCTGCTTTCAGTAAGGTTTCATAAATGGAAAGTTTTTTAAATATGTTATTAGTATGCTTAGTAGCATATTCGTTAAGCATAGATATCATTTTTGAGAGATGAGAAAGAAAAGAAAATCTCTCTTCTTCAAGTTGTTTAATTTTTGCAATGATTTTGCTAATTATTAAGCTTTGAGTATCACTATTTGAATAAAATTCTTTAGAATCCTTTATAAAATTACCATTTTGAGAACTAATAATAAGTTCAGTCTCATGTTCAGAACATAAAAACTCTCCTTGAGTTTTGTATAAACACTTTAACGCCAGCGGATTATCACATGATTTAATCCAGCTTTTAAAGTCCATTACAATAAATATAGAAGTTTTAAGGGGGTTCTTTTATAAAGTATACATAATAATGCCCACAATGTTTAGCCAGTATTAGAATTTTTAGGGAAAATGAAATAACAAATAACGATTACTATATTCCTATAGTATTCCCATCACAAAATAAACACAGAATCCCTCCAAAATTAATTTCTTATACAATCAAAAATCTTCCATATCAAATCTCTAACACAATTCCAAAAATTCAAAACCCAAAAACCCTTAAGCTATTCACTTTTTCCCTTCTCCCACTCACATATATCAAACGAAAATTTTCTAACTATTAAAATCATAATTTTAAATGGTGAACTCTCTAAGCACTACCCTCTTAAACGTTCTCGGTTTATCCTCTCCAAGCCATGTAGAACAAATAATCTCAGATCAAAAAACCCTCCTCAAGCTTCATGAAGCATACGCTTCAACTTTTGACTTAACCCCATCTTCCATAACCTTTAACGTAATCAGTGAAAACAACATACAAGCATCAGGATCATTATCCTTAGAAAGTCTTAATAATTCTACAGCACAAACTCTTTGGCTTCGTTGCAAAGATGCCTCTACAAGTTCAAGAGATATCAAAATCAAAATAACCGTCATAAAAAACATTAGTGAAGGTCGTAACGATGAATGTCCATACTTAGCACTTTTATCTTCAGGTAAAGCAGATGACTTAATATCAAAAAGACTTGAAGAACGTCTTCAGAAATGTGAGAAAAAAGTCATGAAAATCAATTTCGAACCTGATGCGCCTCCAAGACTAGGAACAGAAGTTAAAATATATGAAGTTGAAAACCTTACAGAACTTGACACTGGACGTTTAGAAGGTATTGGAGGTGATCAGATAAAAAAACAAGTAAAAATAATATCTGAAGAAGTTAAAAAAATAGGACTAAATCCTGTTCAAGAACATAGGGATGAATTAAGAAATCAAGTCATTGAAAGGACTTCCCAACAACAGGATTTTGAAAGGTTTACTGAAGATGCGGTATTAGAAGTAACTGAACTTATTAGTGAAATGTGGGAACTTGAAGAACAGAGAACTAATGTTATGCAGAAAATCATGGATGAAGAAAATAGGATTAGAGAACATCATATAGAAATTGATACTCTTAATGGACAACTTGCAGGATTACAAAGGGATATTTTAATGATGAAAGCATTAAGGGTTAGATACAGAGATTTAGAAAACTTGTATACAAGTGAAGAGAGTTTTTTGGAAAATAGTATAAAAGCAAGAGGAGATTTGGATAAAAAATTCCAAGATGGGAAACATGCTGCAGATACAGTTAGAGGTAAAAATGATAAACTTATAGAAAAACTTCATAATGAAGCTATGGAATATTATGATAAACTTAAAAGCATTCTTGGAAATGAAAAAGGACTTGTTGAACATAACCAAAACTTGAAAAATGCTCTTTCTGAACTTAAAGTCAAACTTTCTGATAAAAGCTTAGAAGACTCTCCTGATGTGTCTTTAGCTTCAAATGATAGATATTCTTGTATATCAAAACTACAAACCCTACAAACTGATGCTTTTGAGCATGATCAAGAGTCAAAACTCAAATACAAATCTGCTTTAGATCAAAAACATTCTAGTTATGAAGCTCTTATCGGCTTATACAAAGTATTAGAAAATCAATCTCAATCCTGTTTATCTAAACATTTAGAAAGATATCTAAGTACAAATGAACTAACTTTCTTAGAACAATCATGTTGTATTCAAGGCGATATTTCAAATCTAACTGAATCTTTAACAAAATTCTTAAAGTTTTATGCTACATCAAACAAATCAGCCTTAGGTTATCTTGACAGTACAAGTAGCCAAATCCTTAAAGAAACTGTGAATATTAAAGATCAATGTAATAAAATAAATGATATAATGAATAATGTTGTTGAAAAAGACTCAGAAGTTGATCATATTAAAGCTGTTATGGGAGAAATAAAACTCCGCCATCCACCTTTTATTCCAAAACTAGACGACCCAATTGATGTTGCGCTTTTTGAGTTTATAAAATCGTGTGAAGAGCCAATTCCCATACCATTTACTAGAGAAGAATCAGGGATTTATCTTTTTGGTACCAAAAGGATATTTTTGAAATTAGAAAATGGGAATATTGTTATTAGGATTGGTGGTGGGTTTACAAGTATTCAAAATTTTATAGAAGTTTATACGCCTATTGAGTTACAAAGACAAGAAGAAGTTATTGAAGAAACAAATCCACAATTTAGATCATCTCAAGCTAGATTTTCTCAATCACCACAAAAAGGTATGTCACCTCAAAGGGCAGTAAGGATTCTTCAAGGTGCAGTAGAAGTTGGGTCTTCTGGGACACCATTAAAGTCTACATCTCCATTTAGAAAAACTCCTAGTAAAAAATAAGCTTTTAAGTTAAAAATTATGACAATTTATGGGTTTAGAAAGGTTTCGAGGTATTTTTATGTGAGATTTTATTATTAAAATGACTGAAAAGCAAGGGAAATGTGTAGAGATATCTAAAAATCAGGCAATATACGCAGGGGTTTACACATTTGCCTTTGTCGGCTTTCCAGTTTTAATCTACAGCAATCAGACTTTGTTCAAGAAATTCTGTGATTTCCATACAAGATTACTTAATTTAAACGCGAAATCTCCAGGGCAAGTTGTTGGGCTTAGTTTAGTCATGTCAATAATATACACTTCTTTTCTCTGTCCTATATACTACAATGGGCTTTTGCGTATACTTGGCTTGTCTAAAATTACGGACGTTCATGGCATGATACAAGCATCGGCTGAAAAAACTTATAAAAAGTACCCGAAAATGCACCAAATTGATGAAAAACTCATTTTCCAGCTTGATAAAACTTTTGGAATTGAAGCCAATCAGACCAAAAAATACATCGACGACTACTTTGGCAATAAATTCACTAAAAAATAACTATCTTTATTAGCTATCATACTATAAACTTATATAAATTCTATGTTTATAAATGGTTGGAGATGCAAAAAAAAGAGTTCTATTTAAATTAGAAGCTCAAGAATATAAGTGAATATTTAATTGTGGGAGATTATTTTGTTGGCAAATTTTTATTAGTAGATATTTTTTTTA
The DNA here is from genome assembly GCA_001970955.1 of Stentor coeruleus. Lineage (NCBI taxonomy): Eukaryota > Ciliophora > Heterotrichea > Heterotrichida > Stentoridae > Stentor > Stentor coeruleus. Next base: position 37,258 of record MPUH01000603.1, read on the forward strand.
GAACTCGAAATAAAGATCTTGTAGAAGATATTATTGTGTAGATTATCAGTTAAATGAATATATAAATTTATTGAATTATCTTATTCATTAGTTATTTTCATCATTAATATTTGACTAGATTACAAATTATATGTAAAATTCTAAGGCTTCAGCTAAAAACAATATGGATGCATATGACCATAACTCCTGTATTTAAGTTTTTGTGATTAGATATTTTGCCAAGAAAATATTTGATGCTAGAATATTTATTCTTTTGAGAATACACTATAAATTATATTCAAATATAATTAATTTATGTTTCATATACTAATTTTCCAAAAGATCTAAAGCACTAAAATATCATATACTAAAAAATAATACAACTAATTACCCATAAATCATAATTTGATTTTATAATGGAAACCACTTCAAAAAATAATCAAAAGCACGACCCTGAAAACAATCTGAACACAAAAGGCTTAGAAATCATAGATAAAAACCCTTTATCATATAACCTAAGCGATAGATTTCACAAAGATTCAGATAAATTTGAGGATCAAGAACAAGATCTCGATCCGTTTACAACAAAAAGCATAAAAAACGAACAAGATTTTCAAAATATACCAATAAATATCTCTTCACCAAAACAAGAATTAATTGAAAATGATGAAAGCAATCTAAACAGTATACAAAAGCGCCTCCAATCAGCTGAAAAAGAAAAGAACGAAGTTGAGATAATGCTTGAAAAAGTTAAAGATTCAATTCTAGGGATAGACACTTTAGAAAACTATAGTGAATCATATAGAAAACCAAACCTAAAAGATAAAAATGATACTGTAGCCAAACATGAAGAAGCAAAAAAAAGAAGTGAATTAACTAACCAGAAACTAAAACTTTATAGAGAAGACCAAAAACGTCGAGAAATTGCATTAACACAAGAGCTTAAAAAAATAAACAAACGAATAATAAAAGAACAAAAACTTTTAAAAGAACAAAAAGCTAAAGAAAAAGAACAAAAAAATGAAGAGTACATGGCCGAGCTTGAAAAAATGAAAGAGAAAAAAGCAAAGCGTAAATCAGAACTTGAAGAAATAAAAAAACGTCAACAAGAACTTGATAATATTAAAAATACGAAACCGCTTTATATGAGAATTGAAGAACGTTATAAGACTGAAATTGAGAAATTTGAAGCAAAAAAATATAAAGAATCTAAAAACAATCAAGGATTTAGTCCAATAAGGATGATGGATATAATGGACCATGCTAAATGGTATGATGATATAAAAAATGAACACAAAAAAAGAGTTGAAAGAGAAATGCAACTTCGATCTATGGGGGATAAAACAAAGTCAAATAATAATTTAACAAGTGCATGGACTGCTAAGATTATTGATGATGATAAACGTATGAAAACTGAACTAACAAGGGCGAGCCAAGAAAGGTTGAATTTAATAGAGAAGAAAACAAAATATGCAGATTTTGTTAAAGAACTGTTTAAACCTACGATTGATAGATTGAAAAGACAGGAAACTGGAGATTTGGGGAATAATAAATGCGAACAGCGATGCCGTTCTAATAGTCATAGATCTCCAGTAAATGACTAACTATAAAAAGAAAGTTTTTATTAATTAATAGCAATACTCATATTAAACCCATCACAATATTACAAACCATATCCAGTTTATAATTTCACTTACTAAAAAACCTATTAAATCCTTCCTCATAAAAAACTCTTTCCTCACAACTTAAAAAAATTACATCAAATTAATCCAACCGATCACTGATAATTTTTCCATTAGCATATTCACAATTGATTTTTTTCCCATTAGGGAAAATAATAAGCCCAGATCCATGACGTAAACCTTCAACCCAATTCCCTTGAAAAGTTTTTCCATCAGTAGTAGTCAATACCCCAGGTCCATGTTCTTTTCCATCCTTAAATCCACCAATATAAATTTTTCCATCATCCCATTTAAGTGACCCATGTCCTGACATTTTATTTTCAAACATCTCCCCTGTATATTTTCTCCCATCACTCCAAGTATAATTCCCATTACCATGCATAAACCCTTTAAAAAATTCTCCTTCATAAATATCATCAGCTGAAATAAACCTTCCCCTTCCATGTTTAAATCCATTTAAAAACTTCCCTTCATATCTACTATTGTCAACATCAATCGAAACCCCATATCCATATTTTTCATCATTTTCCCAATTACCTTCATATCTATACCCATCTGGACGTGTTTCAATACCATATCCACATTTTTTCCCATTTTTCCATGACCCTTCATACTTAACTCCATAATTAAAAAGGTAAATCCCAATACCACTTGGATAATCGTCTTCCCAATCTCCTTCATAAATGTCTTTATTTGCATAGATTTTACAACCTTTACCATGACGTTTGTCGTTACGCCAAAAACCTTCATATCGAACACCATTTGCCCAGACTTGGATTCCAAAACCTTCTCTTAAACCATTTTTGTACTCCCCACGATATAAAGAACCATCTGGATATTCTTTTGTATCCCCAAGCCTTCCTAAACAGATGCTTGGGAAACTTTGATATTCTGATGAGTTTTTATAATTATAAGTTATAGGCATGGTTGATTGTATATTTGATGGAACGTTGATTGGCGATTTTTGCATTGAGCAAGGATTAAAGTCATCTTTAAGACGTAAATCATCTTCATCAATAATTTCTTGAACACATGAGCATCTTGATCCCATAAAAGTTATTATTTACTTAGAAACTTATGCTAATGAAAGATTTTATGAAGAATTTTCGGTTTTTAGGTTTTAAATTGTATAGATGATATTTGTAAATAATATAAAGGAGAATTTTATTTCATATAGATTATCTTAGTATTTGTGCTGATCTATATCAACAAGTTTTAATAAAAAGTAATCAATAATAATGGCAATGAACTGTAGGCTAGTTCTAATAATCCTTGGAATGTTTCTAAGTAACTCAGTAGAAACTATTTAGGTTGCAGGAACTATAAGCATAACAGGGACTATTGCTCCATATCTCCTTTCATATTTTTACAACAAAGATCAATCAGTTCAGCTTTCAACTATCCTATCAAGTTCTTTTATTTCAATAGGTATCCAATACTCATCTTTTTATATACTATCCTTACTATCTCGTAAATACCCTGAAATTTTACTTATGATTATCCCTTTAACAGTTTCTTCAATAAGCCTTTTCTTTTTATCATATACAGAAAATGCTTATTGTTTTATGTCTGTTTATGGTATTATCATGGGAATATATGGTTCTTGTATGTGCTACCCTGCAGTTTGGATAGGTACTCGAAGTATGCCTCAAGAAATGCGAGGTGTAGGTATTGGTATTGGTCTTTCCAGTTATGGAATAGCACCTTTTATATATGGTTTTATATTCACATGTTTAATAAATCCTGATAATCAGCCTCCAACAAGGACAATATCTTATGGTGATGAGGAATTAAAACTCTTTGATGAAAGTGTATATTCAAGACTTCCTTATACAATAAGGATCTTAAGTATTATTTTATTTATAGTTGGAGCTATTTCTATTGCACTTATTTATGATAAAAGTCATAATACATTAAGAAGTACTTATACTTTAACTTNCATAATACATTAAGAAGTACTTATACTTTAACTTTAAAACAGTTACTAAAATTGTATAATTTTTGGTATTTATTTGTGCTTGTGATATTAAGGATGCTGATTTTTATGTTTCAGATTAATGTTTATAAATCTGTTGGACTTTTGTATATTAATGATGATTTTTATTTAGCTTATGTTGGTGGAGTTGGATTTATGTTATCAGCTTTGATTAGGGTATTTGTAGGTAAGCTTCTTGATAAATATCAATGGCATTATGTTAGCTTTGTATTAGCAAGTATTGAGCTAATTTTGATTCTTGTTTATTATTATAGCTTACCTTATAAGTCATTATATGCTGTTGTAACTATTTTATTATTAGCAGTTTCTGGTGGATCTTATCTTACATTATGGATTTTGACTGATAAAGTTTTTGTAGATGATAAATGGGCCTTTTCAATAGTTTCGCTTGGAGGAATAGTTTCTATTTTTACAGTAGTTGTTATGACTGGATCAATCATTCCTGTATTGTTTATTTAGTTGATAGGATATGAATTTACTTTTGCACTTATTGCTGGAATTCAAATGGCATCATTAATTCTTATAGCTAATGTTCCGATGTTGTTTAACCGTCAACCATCCAAGTCTAAATTATTAGAAGGTAGTAATAATAGTTAAGTTTATTTCATTCTAAGCGTTAAATCTCTGTAAAAAAATAATTTTATTTAAACTTGGGAAAATTGAATTATCTTTATAATTATATACAACTAAAATCTTTATTTAACTTGTGAGGATATCAAGTAAATTGATTATCAAAATATAAATAGAAAACACAAATTTTCCAAATAGGATTAAATATGTTTTATATAAACTATGATAAATAACCTTGATTTAATTAGAACTTTTAAACAAGAAAATCAATTGGAAAGAAATTTACTACGTCCTATAACAGCAACAATTAGTGTGCTTTCTTTTATAGAAAATAATCGACAATTGAATAAAAATCTTGATAAAACACGAGATCCTTTAATAAAATCTATGGAATCCTTAAAAAAACCTAAACTATGTAAAATTTCTTGCCCTGATAAACAAATAAAAGCTATGCTAATCAATTTAGATAGAATAACAAGAAATGCTATGTATGGGCAAAAAAGAGCTGAGCTTACAGAAAATGAAATAATATCTGTTGAGCTATTGCCTGGAGAATCACAGTTAGCTTATGTAAATGTAAGAGGTAAGATGTGTCCTCTTAATATTATGATAGAAAAATCTTCAGGAGGGGCTTTAGAAATTTATGTTTCGAAAAAAATCAAAGAACCTACAGCGAATTTAAATGATGAGACATTCACAAGCGATTACATAAGAATAACTGACAAATTATTTTTTTTTGTAATAGACTTCGTAGCTTTAAATTTTACTGCAATTAAAGAAACAAGATTTACTGTCAGAATAAAATTCGGCCTTCCCGAAGTTAAAAAGAAGAAAATAGAAAGCACAATATCCGTACCATCAATCAAAACACTAAACAAAACTCATATATCAATAAATATTCCACTAAAAAAACCCCCTGAAAAAAACTTTATCAAAATAAATCAANAAAAAAACCCCCTGAAAAAAACTTTATCAAAATAAATCAAACAGTAACTTCAATCAAAACCCCAAAAAATCTAAAAGAAGCTGAAAAAAAACGAAACATCGTAAAAGAAAGATATCGAAACATACAAATAAAAATTAAAGAAAAAAACAGTCTCTTCATTAAAAAAAATGACATAAGGTTCGGTGCTGAAAATAAAGGTATAGAAATTCTAGATATTTTAAAACATAAAAGAAATTTCGAAAAGTTTTGGATTGCTTTAACTTATCTTGGAAAATCTTTATTATTTATTAAAAACAAAATAAAAATATCAAGGAGTAGCAAACTCGATAGGATTTTGAAAATGAATGCAGCAAGAAAAATCCAAAGACGTTATCAAAAGAATCTTAAGAAAAATCCTATAAAGAATAAAATTGAAGCTATTATGGTTAGTTCGCTAAAGTATTTTTTTAAGCATTCAAAATTTATAAGATATTTTACATTTGAAAAAGTTTATAATTGTATCAAAGACTCTGCTAAAAATAAAATCGTTTTAACCAAGTTTAATAGTTTTTTCAGAAAAGTAAAGTTGATTCAAATACAGTTTAGGGATTATTCAATCACAAATCAAATAAGAATTCAAGAACTTGAAGAAGTTTGGATGTTAACACTTACAGCAAAGATAGAGAAAATAAATACTATAAAGAAAAAACCTAAGAAATGGAAGAAAAAAATGCTTGAAAAATATTCTTCAATTGATGAAGACGCAAAAACTAAAGTTATAAATGAATATTTAACAAATATTAAAAAGAGATATTTGGATAAAGTAAAGGAGCACAATATAAGAAAACATGAAAGAAAATTTTCTTTAGAACAAAAAAAGAAGATTCTTGAGTCTGAGCTTGATATTCTTGGTTATATGTTTCCTCCTCAATTCGAATATATACCTAATAATAGAGAAATGATGGATTTAATTGACTCTATAGTTGGAGGC
>MPUH01000604.1:0-43375 GCA_001970955.1 Stentor coeruleus
GAATTTAAATAACTAAATTTTTGATTTCATGTTGAATTTAAATAACTAAATTTTTGATTTCATGTTTGCTATTGGAAAGTGCTTTTTGATGTATTTTTTTTTTGAAGAATTTAATCTCAAGGTAAAAAATAATCTTTTATCAATATTTAAATCATGATTTCATTATAACATCGATTATTTATCCATAATACTCTAAATATAATATTATCAAAAATTACTACTAAACCGACCTGCTTTAATATTTAAATCAAATTACCCAACAACAATACTAAAATCCGAGCACAATCAAATGATTGCAACAAGACAAAAACCTAAAAATTACTCAGCCTAATCAATTAAAAAAGAATACCCAATAAGCTTCCCAAATCTAATACTTACATCAAAAAAAATGACTTCTATCAATACCTAAATCAAAAATCTCAAAAAAAAACTCAAAAATTTTATCAACACAAACATCACCCTTTACAAAAATTATTTCATCCAACAACTCCCATATAAAAATCCTACCTTTTATCTCTAATAATCTCTGCCTCATATTAAAAGCCCTAAATAAAACTCTTTGACCTATACCTAAATCAGTATAAAAATTAAATATGGACAAGCAAAACCATAAAATAGCATATGATACCTACAGACCAAAATCAAGAGATAGTGCTCTAGCTTTTTTGCTTGGAATATGTACGAAAAAACCATCATCGCATCAGAAAAAATACCCAAACTCCCGAACTTCTTCTCGGTTTTCTGTGACTGTAAAGTCTAAAACAAATAAACATAATCAGCGTAAATTCAACTATTTCAATCCTAAACTCGCATATCAGCAACTAAAAATTTCTCAAAGTCCTTATAGAATACACACAATGCGAAACTCTTTATCTGATTTACCAGTGTCTAAAAGTGAGAAGGATGAAAATGGGAATAAATTTAATAACTTTTTGGTTATATCGACAAAACAGTTAAGTGGACATAATACAAAAGCTAAAACTAGAAGCCAACAAGTACTTTGTATGGAGGATACTAGTAAAACACGTGATACAAATTGTTATAAAAGAAATACACCAAAGCGAAGTCAGAGTGTTTTTAAAGAAGTTGAGGCTAAACAGATAAAAAATAAAGTTGATGAATTGAATAATACGGATATTGTTGGGTGGTAGGAAAGGTTTAAAGATTGAGTTAATATAATTTATATAAGTTTATTGGTTTTGAATTGGCGAGGTTTTAGGATTGAGTTTTTTTGTATTTTTATTGGGCAGGATTTTTAAGTTTTTTAAGTAAATTTTATTTATAAACCATACTATCTAAATGACATCCTGAAAAAAGCAACTTAAATGACTAATTATAATTTCTAATATACAAACTCAATAAGAATAAAAAAATTTTATAAAAATAAATCATCAACAATGAAAATCCTCATAAAACTATCACTATAGCATTAAAATTTAGATTTATCACAATCTTCAGGCCTTTCAGTCAACGCATTATCAAAATCTGTAAAATTGATTTGTGGCATAAACTTATCTGGAGTTTTACTCTCAGGATGTGAAATCAGCATCTTCCTTGGGGATTTAGGCCTTAATTCTCCTTCAATATCAGCTATATTAGCAATTTTATTAGGATTTATTCCTTCTAATATAGCTTTTTTCCTAGCTTCTTCCTCTCTAGCTTTTTGCATTCTGGTGATTTGTTGCTGAACACTTTTTGAATAAAGACCTGAAGGTTCTTCTTTAAGTTTTTTCTTAGTATTTACCTTAGGGGCGAAAGTACATTCAGCTAAACTTTTTTCTAGCTCGATTTCTAATGAACTTTTTATATTAAAATCTTTAGTAACTTTTGATTTTTCATATAAAGTAAGTCCTCTATGTTCATTGCCTTGTCCAGTTTTTGTATCTGTTTTTTTCAATGTTTTAGGCCTAAAAGTGCATTTTTTTAACTCTTCTTCTTCTTTGTTTATTTTCGATTTTTCTGATTTTTCTTCTATTTTTTTTCTCTCTTTCATAAAAAAATCAAGGCGTTTTTGAGACATGGGCCTTCCAATTTCTTCACGTTTTTTCTTCCCGAGTGTTTCTGAATCATTGTTTAATTGTGGTTTAAATGAAAACTCTTCAACTTGAGTATCTTTTACAGGCTGGTGTTGAGCTTTTCTTGTGTCTTTCATATTCATAAAAAACTTTCCCAGTTTTAATTCATCTTCTAATGAAAAACTTTGAAGTATTGTATAGAAATTATAGAACTCTGTATCTTCTTTGTTATAATCTTGGAATAATTGTGATGGATAAAAACTTAAAACCGAAAGTAAAGCACTTACAAGTCTATCTTTATCGATTTTCTCATGATTTTTAATAAACTTCCAGAACTTAACCGCAATATTTCCTTCATTTTCTTGTCTAACTTCTTCAGTTTCTCCTATTATAAAACTCATATCTTTAAGTATGCCAATTATATCATTAAACTCAAAACTCTCAGGTATTTCTTTTTTTTTCAACAAATTCTCTTTAAATTCTTTCATAAATTTCCTTGCTAACATTCTTTGTGATGTTAAACCAGCTATAATATCTGTGTTTTCTTCTTCAGGTATATGATAAATTGATGCTCTTCTTTGTGCATCTTCCCATAAATGATTGTCAATTTCTTCAATTTTTTTCGTTTTAGGTTTTTTATCTTGATCTTTTATTTCAGTTATATCTGGTCTAGTTTTATTAACTATTTTAGTTAGTTTTTCATAAGGTTTATTGTTTTTTTTTAACTTTTCTTTAGATTCATCAAAAGATTTTAGGTTAATTTTTATATCTTCGATTGATTTGTGCTTTTTAAAAGATGGTATTGGGCTTGATGATTTTTTTATAGGAGAAGGGGCAATTTTATTTTTGTTTGGAATTATCATAGGAGATGCTCGGGGGTTTTCAGCAAGTAAAGCATCGATTTCTGAACAAATGCTTTGGTTTTTTAATGATTTTATAGCTTTTTGTGCACTTTTTTCGATATCTGAGGAGTTTTCTTCAATATTTTGTGAGTGTTTTGTGTTTTGTGGATCTAAAGTTATATCGATGCTTTGATGTTTCATTCTTTGTGCCTGTTTTCTGGGTGAAATCCATTTCTCTTCGTTTTTTTGTGTTACAAAACTGCGTATTGGACTTTTGCTAGGAGCTTTTTTACTAGCAAACGGGCTTTTTTCCTGGTTTTTCCTTTCAACATCAGCAATTCTCCTTGTAGGAACAGGGTTTTTTGCATTTTCTTTTATTTCTCCCAAAGCTTGTTCTTTATTTTCTTCATTTTTTTCCTTAACCAAAATCTGATATTGTATTTCCTCCTTAACTTTATCCTCCTCAACTCTACCTTTTACTTCAAAACTCCCCCCTTCCTTACTTTTTCCCATGTTTTTTTCTAATTTTATCTGTAGTTTCTCTTCAAATTTATCCTTTTCATACTTTATCTCCTTACTCAAAACTTTATCCTCATCTTCTTCATCAATAACTATATCCGTCCAATTATTTTTCCTCTTTTTATCTTCAACAATTTTTGTATTTTCCTCACATATTTCAGGTATTCCGCCGATAGGATAATTTCTTCCAACTTCCTCAAGTAAAGACTCAATTTCTTTATCAAGGTCTTGAAGTAATGATTGAGAGTTTTTCCTGTTTTTTATTGGAGATGGGGTTTTAACTCTAACAGGCATGGATTTTTTCGAATAATTTTTTGACATTTATATGAATAAATCATGATGTAGTAAATAAAATTATCTAGACTGAGTATAATTCTAGGACTTAAAGTCTACTTTTTATCAAACTGGAAATTAATTTATAGGAAACAAAAATTATTTGGCTTGGGTTTATATATTGATGAGGCAATTGAGAAATTGATATCAGTTCTTTTATATGTGAGAATAAACTGAAGTGAGTTCTTTTATAATCATTACTCTGATTAGTATGTAAATAGTCGTATTTAGTCGCTTTTCTATGAAGAAACACTTTTTTTAACTAGTTTGCTAATTAAAAAAACCTATTTTTTATGTTATTTTAAATAAACCATTTATCAACAACTGTAAATTCGATTAAAAAAACTTTTCAAACACAATTAAACAGACTACAAGCCAGAAAAATTCAAAGAGAAAAACCTAAGTCTCAAATTAAGCATCTTTCAACTTATTCTTNGGTTTGATAATTAAAAAAACTTTTCAAACACAATTAAACAGACTGCAAGCCAGAAAAATTCAAAGAGAAAAACCTAAGTCTCAAATTAAGCATCTTTCAACTTATTCTTAATATTATTAGAGTTTATGTTTATCTAAAATATACACATTTTAAATAATCTATTTTAACACCAAACATTTGTTTAATTATGACTAATCTATGACAGGGACAAGAGCATTTATGTCTGGACAGTTAAGGAAATATGTGCGTTTTGTCACCCCAATAACCGAAACTTCAAGTTTATCACTTTCTTCATATATAAAACCTGATTGTATGCGGCTTTCAAGCATTTCTTTTGTATCTGAGCTGATTTTTATATACCCAGGTTTGCCATTACTTTCCATTTTGTTAGCAATAAGAACATCTGGGCCCCAAATATCATATCTAACAATACTTGTCCCAATTACCCCAGCTATAACATTACCCGTATGAACCCCAATACGCATATTAAGATTCGATGAATGTTTTATATTCTCTTCTTTAATCACATCAATCATCCTATGAGCCATTTTTATAACATTCAAACATTCTTGAGATGGATTTCTAGTCTTTTTTCCTGTATCTCCCATAACAACATAACAATCTCCTATTGTATGAACTTTATAAACATCATACTCTACAGATAATTTATCAAAACGTGTAAAAAGATTTGAAAGCATTTCAACAATTTGATTTGGGGATTTATGAGAACTCCAATCTGTAAACCCAACAATATCAGCAAAAATAAGTGTTACTGCACTAAGCCTATCAGTAAAAGCTTGGTCTTTTTCTAAATGATCTAAAACATGTGGAGGCATCATTTGGACAAGTAAAGCGACATTATCTCTGATTTCTTTTTCAGCTAGCCAAGTAAGATTGAAATTAATTCTATCATGTTTTTCTTGTGAATATATAGCTTTGAGGTTTATAATAGAAAATCCTGCAGCTAAAAATGCATTAGTTAAATGTAAACTAACGTCATTACTTTTAAAAGCTAAGATGATCCAAGGGATAAATAATAGGGTATTGGCTAAAAATATTATAAATATCGACCCTTCGCTTGTATGGCATAAAAGGAGGATTATATACATAATTTCTAAACCTATAAAATCAGATGGGATACTTGAACCATATGGGATATAAAGCATTATTTCTATCATCATAATACACAAACATGGGAACATAAGTATTGGGTATATAATTTTCCTATTATATTTTTTATCTAAACCTTTTCTTTCATTAGACGCATAAGGATCATTCATTATTGTTTCCCCACGATCAAAATTTACTTCTGGGATTATCTTATTGGCTATATGCTTAAAAAAATACACAATTATCAGTAAATAAAAGACAATTATGCTTTTTCCTATTATTATCCCATTATTGTCAAAACTTTCTGTGATAAAATATTGAAGAATTGCTATAATCAGTAATAATGAAAATGTGATTGTTGCGATTATAAGAGAGAAAAAAACTGAAGCAAAAGTTCCTTCAAGGCGTTTGAGTTGAAATTCTTTTTCCCTTTTAGAAACTGAGAATTTAGGGAATATTGAAGGTTGATAGTCAATTGCATCTTTGTCTGATTTTTTGAGGATGTTTGATTTCCATGTACGGGAACTACGAGAATTGTCACGACGCATTGCTGGAGTTTCATTTGGGATTTCATCAGCAAAAGAACGTTCGTTAGCTGAACCGGTTGAGTACATTAAAGTTGATGGGCCTTGTAAGGTTGTCCCTAAACCTCCAGCAATGTCAGAATTGTCTGGTTTAGATTCAGTGATTAAATAAACTTGTATATCTCCTTTACCTTTTGCAAACACCATTTTGGGAATAAACATGAACTCTTCGTTATCTTTAAGCAAAGTATATGTCGATACTGAGATTTGGATTTTATTCGGCTGATCTAATGTTGAACACATACGACTAGCTGTATTCACCGTATCACCAACTAAAGAAAACTGTGGTTTATGATACCCAACAACACCTGCTGAAACTTGCCCACTATTAATCCCTATTTTCACTTGTAAATTATTCCCATTTTTTAACTGTATATTGTTAACCTCTTCAATAATAGCAAAAGCAAATTCAACAACTCTTCTTGCATGTGACTCTTTTCTCAAATGCATCGGCATTTCTTTATCACTATCTTTAAGCCCAGCACAAGCCATATAAGTTTTCCCAACAGTTTCAATTTTTGTCACCCCAGTCAATTCACATAAGCTATCAAAATTACTAAAAAGCTTATCTAAAAAACATGTAAGTTCTTCAGGTCTATAATCTTTACATATTTTATCAAAGTCGCAAATATCACAAAATAATACTGAGACATCACCTTGATTTTCAGAAATATATCTAACTCCATCTTTAACCCTGTTTTTTACGAATTGTGGAAGCATTATGCTTAATATTGAATGAGTTTTATCTATACCTGCTCGAGCTTTATTCATTAAGATATGCTCAGTTCTTCTTGCTGATTCACAGTAGTAACCTTTTATAGATGAGGTTATGGCTATGGATGTTAAGACGATAAAAGAGTTTATTATGAGTAAGGTTGCGTTTGAACTTGAAAACCTTTCACTGTATTCTATTGATAAACTGATTAAGAAAAGAATGAGGTTAAGGAGGTTTAGAAGACATATTGCTACCCAATGCACGGTTAAGACCATAAAAGTTACTGATGGGACTAAGGCAGTTGCGAGAAAACTTGTACTTTTGAAACTGGCTTCGAGTCCGAATTTAACGAGAAGGGCTATTAGTAACACCCCACAAGTGTAGAATCTATAGTTTTTTTGATAGGTTGAGGTCCAAAGCATATAAACTATTATTGTACAACTGGCAAGCATTGCTATACGTGCTAAGGTATAACTAAGGGTCACAACTCGAAAAGTTACTCCAAATATTGTCCATATAAGTAATAGTATCCATAACAAAATAAAAGTGAACTTAAACATCATAATATTGTCTTCTAAAAAAGAAAGGGCATATTTTTTTTCTATATACGAAAATGTAAACTGTAGGGTTTTTTTATTTAAAGAAAACTTTTGCGTCTGAAGTTTATTTTTCCACTTGTCAGATTGCCTATAAAGACTAAGCAGTGAGCTGCTATAATACGTTATTTTTGAGGTTACTTGAGCTAAAAGATTATGCCCTGATTTTAGTTTTTCTATAACTTTCGGCCTGAAAAGTTCAATATAATTATAATAAAAGTATACTGGAATTACACAAGCCACAGATGAAAAGCAAATAGAAAAAAATGAAAAAGGGGAATCTGCAATCATTAAACCGACACCAAACAACTCAGTATCAGGGAAATCAGTTCTTGATTCAATACTAATAAATATCACCAAGGAAACAATAGAAAAAAATATAGAAAAATAATACAAAATAGTAAAACAATAAGTTTCCATATATATCTGTAAAAGTACCACAACAATAAGTGTTATATAAATTGAAGTTCCAAGTTCTATATAATTATCAGAAAACCCATTACGAAATGATATTCCAGGTGATGCAACATAACAAAGAATAATCATAATCACCCCTTGAACTGAAGAAATCATAGCATAAGTCAAAAGTTTTTTCCAACTAAACATAGAATTCTGTATTCCTAATGAATATACCTGTGGCTGAAGCATGATTTTTTTAGCAGAGACATCTTCATCAAAAATCCCAATAACAATAATAGGTAGTGTTGTGAAGAAAATATTATACCCAACAAGTAAAGAAGCATTAAAAATGCTTGTCCCTGAGTATGAGCATAGGAAAGTAAAAGCTAAAAGGATGATTGTAAGTAAGCAGTTTTTATATAAAAACAAAAATATAGCTTTAGAAATCCTGGTATAAGTATAATGCCCATATACTAATATTAATTTGTCTATATCGCTAAAATGTGTTACTATAGCATCACAATAATTCATAGCAAGTGAATGTGTATTATGATTAATACCAATACCAACATCAGCTAATTGTAACATGTTTATATCCCCTTCACCACTACCAACAGCAGCGACAACAGGTTTAAAACTGAAGTTTTCTTTTAAAAGTTTAACAATATTACCTTTATCTCTAGGCATGAGGTCTGTAAAACAAACAGATTTCGCACAGGCCAAAACACAAACTAAGAGCTTTCGACAGTCTTCATCATTTAATGCGATTTTTAATGAACATCTGTCTATTATAACTGAATAATCTATGCCGTTTGGGTTAAATGCTTTGCCTAACTCTTTATCTACATCAATATCTATATGTGTCATTGATCTGAATACTAAATTGTTTGAGATTTGTGGACGATAATTTGATGTATCATCTTTTTCTTCAGTATTACCATCATATTCTTGTCGTTTTTGGTCATTATCTACTTTTATTCTTGTTCTTCTTTGATTACCTAGTGTGCCTTGACGATGGAGAAATTCTCGATCAGCTCTTCCATAAATAAATTTTTGCACACCTTTAAGTAAAATTCTACTTACTGAAATCTCAGAACACACATCTTTTATTGCTAAAACACTACTACAAGGATCAATAATTCGAGACTCTTTAGCTATAGAAAATGTTTCAGTAAAATTATCACTTGAAGCAAGCCAAACTTTAATCCCAGCGTTTTGTAATTTTTGTATCACTTTATGAGTATCTTTTAATAATTCTTCACAAAAAGATATAGTCCCTAAGTACTTAACATGTTTTTCCAAAGATCTGAAAATACCTTCAATTCTTCCTTCATTATTTAATAAAGACTTGCGGATTTTTTTAAACTTAGACTTGTATTCTTTGGTATCCCTAAGTGATATTTTCTTATAAGCCATAATAAAAACTTTGCAATTGTTATCTTCTAAATTTTCAGCTGCTTCTTTTATAACATTTAAATGATCTGAACCTATATTTAATAAAGGAATCATAACTTCAGGTGTACCTTTTATAAACAAAACCCCACTTCCACTTATAAGTTCCTCAAGTAACACCCTTGATTTATTTTTATTTTTACTCAAAGGACTATTAGCTACAACTTTATACGAAGCTACAGTTTGGCCATAAGTCAAATCAAGGCGTTTTTTATGATAAATCGACAATTTAAACCCGAAATTCGCAGCTAATTCCACCATAGCAATATCTTCTTTACTTCCTAAATACTCATTATTATGCTGATCAAGATTATTAGCCAAACACAAACATTTCATAAAATTCGTCACATGGGTATTATCAACTTCTTCCAACAAATAGTTTTTTAAATCAGTGAAATTCCCAAAAGAATTACCAACATGTCTAGGACTAGTTGAAGCTGGGGCATCAAAGTTTTCAATAATTTCCTTGAAATCATTTTCTTCATCATATTCAAACATTTTTTCCCCAATAGTACAAGATTTGACTATAATATTTTTTTCTGTTAAACTATTTGTTTTATCTGTAACCAAATAATCAATTTGTCCTAGGTTTTCGCTTACATCGTCTGTATTGAAAATATGTGATTTTGTCTTTCTTTTAAATATAAAACTTTGTAAAAGTCGAATTATGTCAATGACCATAAAAAGGGAAATTGGGATAATATTGTTATAAAGGAGGGTAAAAGTTATAATTGGTTCTAAAGGGTTGTAATCATCTATAGTATAATCATTTGCATAATAAAACCCAAGAACAGAACCTAAAACCAATAATGCTTGTATAATAAGAATATATAAAACCCATTTATTGACTTTTTCTTCAATCCGACTGATTTTTTTCTTATAAGGATCAGCATTTAATAATATCCTAGAGTCAATACCACAATATACAACAAAACCTATAATCGGCCCTTCTCCTTTTAAAACTCCTCCAGAGTAAAGAATATTAGTAGAATTAAGCTCAAGAGCTGATGGGTGAAGATCAAGTTTTAAAGTTCCATAAAAACTGTTATAATCCGAATTCGGCTCAGCGACCTTAATTTTCCCTGACACCCTGGCAATCCCTGGTAATTCTCCATCAAAGGAATTGATGAGTTTTTCCAGTTTTTCTATAGTCCTTTTTTNTAAAGTTCCATAAAAACTGTTATAATCCGAATTCGGCTCAGCGACCTTAATTTTCCCTGACACCCTGGCTATCCCTGGTAATTCTCCATCAAAGGAATTGATGAGTTTTTCCAGTTTTTCTATAGTCCTTTTTTCTCTTTGGATTGTAAAACCTAATAATCGACTCATGTCTAAAAAAACATGACCTTGTTTTTGCTTAGAAGCAAGAATCATGTCAGCAGGAATAACTTGGCCCTCTTCAATTTCAATAAATTGTCCTACAACAATATTTTGAGATTTTATAGGGCTGAATTTTTCCCCATCCCAATATTGGTAGTTTGTGTTATTTAAAAGTATAAGTTTTTTGTCAAGCATATAATCGTAATATGCTGCTTTTAGAAGGGAGATAAGCAACAAAATAGATAAAGGGACGATTGTTGTCCAAGAATCTGTTGGGTTAAGTTGATATGGAATTAATTGGAAAATCGACACAATTAGGAACCAGATGTTGGAGACTCGTTGGAATTGCTCAAAGAGATTACGGGGAATAAAAGTCCACCAACTCCACCGGGATAGGATAAGTTGGTTTCCAGGATAGATTGAGGTGACTACATTAGTATTTCCTCTAAGAGTTATATCTCGTAAAATTGCTTTCTTTTTGGACTCCATTATATGTATTTTGTCAAAATTATATTTCTTATATTGTATTTAATGGTTTCTTATAGTTATTTTGTAACAGAATGATTATAATTTTTAGTATGGAGATATTGTTTAGGGTAAATATGTATTTTTATAAGTTGGGTGATTATTTTGAAGGAGGGATGATTTTTTTGTTAATGATTAAGAAGATTTTAATTATAGGGAAATGGTGGAAGCGATATGTGGAAATAGATATAAAAATTATATTCTAAAGATTATTTGATAAGTTACTTGGTGGTATTTTTTTACTGATTTAGGCCAAAATCGATAGTTTTTAAATTGTATTTTAGGATTATAAAAGATTAATGAATCTGATCTGGGATTAAACAAATATTCAAAATCAATAATTATTTGTTTAAGATAATAGTATAAGAAAACAATGAGAGATATGCATAATAACTAATTTTTTCATTTTTAACTTTTAGTTTGTTTGTTTAAGATAATAGTATAAGAAAACAATGAGAGATATGCATAATAACTAATTTTTTCATTTTTAACTTTTAGTTTGTAATTTTTGCTAGATATTATTTTCAGACGCATTTTTATCTTGTGAATGATGATAGATAGTATCAACTAAAATAATTTATCTAAACCTAGTACTTCAGAATTCCTAATTTCCTATATATTTTTCTATCATCTACCCATTTAATAACAACTTTTCACTCTCACAAAATTCTTATATAAACTTCTCAATTAATCCCAACCAATTCTACCACCCTTAATAATTTTTTTTCTTTCACTACCATCATCCTAATTACCTCTCACTCTCTTCCAACCAACCCAACTTTTCAGTACCAAATCCAAAAAAACTCAAATCCTTAAATTCTAATACCCAAAAAATCCATAACATCTCACACAAACCATCTTTCCCAACATCTACCCATAATTTTTTCCCATCTTAGCATTCCCATCTTACCTTCTTCCACACTTTCTCTTGCCATTTTCTTTAAAAATCCTCATACAACCTATCCAACCCACTATTTTCTGAAATTCAATGGTCAAATAAATAAGATGTTCAGCAAACTTCTAAAAATCCCAAGGGTATTTCCTAAAAGATTTTCATCAACTTCAGTAGCCGATGATGAGCCTAACTTTTTAGACATGGTAAGAATCAACTTGGACCGTGCGGCTAAATTCATGAACATGGATCCAGCTGTATTAGAACTAGTAAAAACTGCTGATGCAACTTTAACAATGACAATACCTTTAAAACGTGATAGTGGGCATATAGAATATTACAAAGCTTATAGAGTTCAGAATTCTAGACATAAAACCCCAACAAAAGGAGGTACAAGATATGCAAGTGATGCATCATTAGAAGAAGTTCAAGCACTTGCTTTATTAATGACTTTAAAATGTGCTTGTGTAAATCTTCCTTTTGGTGGTGGGAAAGGTGCAGTTAAAGTTGATCCTAAGACTTTAAGTGAAGGTGAGATTGAAAGGCTTACAAGAAGATATGCTATGGAGCTTGCTAAAAAAGGGTTTTTAGACCCATCAATGGATTGTCCAGGACCTGATATGGGAACTGGTGAGCGTGAGATGGCATGGATGATGGACACATATCGTTTTCATAACCCTGAAAATCTTTATGCTCAAGCTTCTACAACAGGTAAACCTTTAAGCTGTGGAGGGATTTCAGGTCGTACAGAATCAACAGGTTTAGGTCTTTATTATTGTTTACGTGAATTTATGAATGATTCAGAGTATATGGATAAAGTCAATCTGACTACTGGGATGAAAGATAAAACTTTTATAGTACAAGGCTTTGGGAATGTCGGATATTGGGCTTCACATTTTATTGAAGGTGACGGAGGGAAAATTATTGGTGTATTAGAAAGAGATGGGGCTGTTTATAATCCAAATGGCATAGTAGCTGAGGATTTGAAAAAATACATGATAAAAAGAGGAACACTTAAAGGGTATCCAAAAGCTGAGTTTTTTGAGGATATCGAAGAAGTGTTCAAAAAGCCTTGCGATGTTATAATACCAGCTGCAAGAGAAAGGTCGATAACAGGTAAAAATGCAGTGAATTTCAATTGTAAAATTGTAGCTGAAGGGGCGAATGGGCCTACAACTCCAAGAGGAGAAGATGTTCTAGCAGCAAAAAACGTTTTAGTATTACCTGATTTATTACTTAATGCAGGTGGGGTGACTGTGTCTTATTTTGAGTATGTGAAAAATTTAGGGTTTATTAAGCCAGGGTTTATGACAAGAAGACTTGAGTCAAAAACTAATCAGTGGATTATTGATAATGTGGTTAAAGGTGGAGAAAATGAAATTACTGATGAAAATATTAAAAATATACTTGAAGGACCTAGTGAGGTTAATTTAGTGTATTCTGGACTTGAGGATGTTATGTGCCAGGCTACTGAAGAAACTAAAGCTACAAGTAAAAAACTTGGAGTTTCTTTGAGGATTGCTGTGTTCATGAATGCGATTAATAAAATCAACTCAGCTACTCTTGGAGGTGCGGTAGGAGTTTAAATATTTTAGATATTTTTGAAGGATTTATAAATAGGTTTAGAGGAAATTGCAATAAATAGGCGAATACATGTATTTTGGGTTTAAAAAAAAAATTAAGATAGAGGTAAAGAAAATTAAAAATGATATTTTTGAATGGAGTATGAGTGGGAAATTAATTGTGAATGATTTTAGGATTTTGGGAATAGATGTGAATAAAAGTTAATTGTAGATAAAATATATTAAATAGTAGGATTTTATGTAATATAAGATTCTTGCAGGTTAAATAATGATATATAGGAATTGATGGAAAGGATTTATAAATATGCTAATTTAAATGGAAAATTAGTCGCTAATGAAATATAATACTGTGCCTAGGTTTTACATGGATTAAAATTTAATAGACATTAAATACTGAAATTTTGAAAGAAGGTAATGATTACTAACTTTGAAATTATGAAAATAATACTCATGCTCAATGGTTATTATGATGATTTATAGGAAAAAAGTTGTAGATAACTTGGAAGTATATTTTATTAATATTATATGATCATTAACTCTTACCAATTCAGAATTTCAGATTCATCCTAAAGCATCCACACCAGAAACCACAAAAGCTGTTAAAACTATATCTCTAAACAGAATAATTCGAAAAAAAATCCAAGAAGTAAAAGAATCATATTACCCATTATTAAGTATCTTATGTATAAACTGCCAAGAAATGATCCCAGGTGAGCTTATCGAATGGCATTCAGGACATTGTATTTTAGTCACTAAAGCTGTCCAAAATATCGACAACACTTATTCAATTGATGAGTGGATTTTTAAAATACAAAAACTAAAAGTTTGCCTTGAAAATGTTATTAAAAAATCAGATGTAAAGCCTAGCGATAGAAATACAATGATTATTATGATAAGAATAATGGATACTATCATTATTGATCACTCTGAGGATATACTCAATAAGTCAACAAAATCTTTAATAGCATTAGTGAACAATTTCAAAGCTTCATTAAGTATTCAAGTATATTTAGATCGTTTACAATATTTAATGAACTCGCTTTTGATTATTACTCAGTCTGAAAATAGGCTAAATTCTGTTGATGTAGAAACTGCTTTGATAGAAAAAAACCGAGAAATCAAAGAACTTAAAAGAAAAACTAGGAGTTTAAAAGCACAGTCTGATGTTTTAGAAAATGCTATTTTTTTCAGTGATGTGGTTAGAAGCCGCTTTTGTAAAAGAATTGATGATATTGATAGTGAAGTAGGTAGCAGAAGAAGTAGTAATTCAAAAATGTCTACTTTACAATATGATCTTAGCTCAACACTACAAGAAGAAGAGCGACTATCTATATTGGAAAAGAATAATCTTAGTGATGATGATATGCAGAAATACTTTTATTCAATATGCCTATCATTAAAAATTAAATATTCTAAAGATAAAGTTGGAAACAGATTATCGAATCAAAAATTGTTTAAAGAAGCTAAAGAACTTGATATACCTCTTGAAGAATGGTATAGTTTTATAAGCAATCAATTTGAAAACCCTGACCCAAAATTCATTGAAGGTCTTCCAAGACGGAATACAAGAATAAAAACTAGGCAGACTTATGAGTGCATTATTGAAGAAATAGTTTAATTATAAACTAATGATTTTGGTTTGGGTTTACAACATCAACAAGGAAATCAAATATTAAAGTGTTGTGTATTGAATCTGAAATGTCGGATTTTTGCAGTGTTCTACGTTTATTTTCTTCTGTATATATCCAAGATCTTCTTGTTATTTCTAATATAAATAACTCACAGGCTTTAGCAAATAATGCTGGGGTTTCTGAGCTTATCATTTTCACATCTTCATCAGTCTTCATTATTTTTTTCACTCTGGCTAAAGGAAGTTGATGGTTTTTAAACTCGTTTGGGGTTAGTTTTTTAATCTCTTCTTTTTGGTTTTGAATCAATTGCTCAAAGCAGACTTCAATATCTTCATTTATTACTCCCCCACCCCAGGACTCTTTTTTTGCTTCAAACTCTGACATATTTGTAAGATTTTATTTAGATATAGCTTGGCTATAGTAATATTTTTATACTGAAATTGAAAATTTTTGGTTTGTTTAAAGAATTGAGTGTTGTTAAGGTTTATTGGAGTTCTTGCTGTATTATTACGCTAATAGTCATTAATGTCTGCCCAACCTTTGGTCTTGGAATTAGCACCTAAAAGTGATCCCTCTATAAAATAGGTTCTGGAGATGATGGTGAATTTTTGAATTAGAGATAAGATTTGTAAATTATTATATATAAGAATCGAATAACTCTTAATATTATAGCTTTAAATGTTTAAATATCAATCTGAGTAAAAACGACATAAATTATCTTCAAACATAAAAAGTAGTAAAAAATTTTAAACCTAAAACAATTAAATGCTTAAAAAATTACAACATCACTTATTATATTTTTACAAAAATAATCTATAAAAACCAACTATTTCAAAGTATAAACAAAGTAAAAATAATAAAAAATCTCTGAAATAATCTCAATCGCATTTTAAAAAATACCTATTTTTTCATTCAAAAAACCAGCTTAACAAATCATCTTCTAAAAAATTATAATACCCAAATCTCACATCTTCACTTACCTTCAATATAACCTTCACCCATTTTCACTAAAAAAATTGTTTCCATCTCAATATAAGTAAAAAATCTAAAATATCATCACTTCTCACTTCAAAATATTAATTTCAAATAAAAATGTCAGGGAAAACTGACGTGAATGCCTTATCACGACCTAAGAGCTCAAGTCAACTAGCCCCGCGTAAAAAACGAGTAAGTGACGCTTGGGTTGGAGGTCAGTCAAAATCTCCAACCGAACTCTCTTTAAAAAAGACACCCAACAGCCTATTAATAAGCATAGCACCAAAAATCCCTACTGAAAATTATGAAAGTACATCAAAGCAATTAGAAACTAGTCTGAAACATTATGAAAACTCATCAAAAACTAGTATAAAACCAGAAAAAAGCTCAGGAACTTTAATGANTAGCCTATTAATAAGCATAGCACCAAAAATCCCTACTGAAAATTATGAAAGTACATCAAAGCAATTAGAAACTAGTCTAAAACATTATGAAAACTCATCAAAAACTAGTATAAAACCAGAAAAAAGCTCAGGAACTTTAATGAGCATTCCTGAAGCAACCCCTGAAATCCAATNAGCATTCCTGAAGCAACCCCTGAAATCCAATCAAAAACTCCAGAAAGTACCCCTGAATCATCCCTTAGAACTTCAAAGATTTTTGGGCAAAGTTTAACAAAAAGTTTTGAAAAAAACAATTTAAGCAGCTCTAAAACCCTTTTGTCATTTAAAAACCCTTTAGAACTAAGCGATTCTCTTGTTAATCTTAGCGACCCATCGTTAAATTTAGATTTTCCAAGTACTGATGAAAGTAGTATTAGGAATATTGATAAGCCTAATAGACCTAATCTTCCTTTATCCCCTAAGGCAATATCAAGTAGTATTGATAACAAGAATATTTTTTTAAATAGTTCAGCTTCTAGAGTAAATATTACTGAACCTAAAGCTAATATACCTCATAGTTCAAGGCCAGCATTTAATAACCCCACAACACAAAAAAGTAACTCAAATGTTCCTGCAAAAGGATCGAAAATTAGTCCTTCAAGATATGGCAACCGGAACTCTTATGACCTTGAAGATGAGAAAATGGAAATACTTAAAGAAAAACAAAATAACTGGCCTTGGGCGTATCGGCTTACAGATAAATATTCACCTTCAGCAGAAAATAGAAAGCTTTCTAGTTCAGATGATATTCAAAGCTTATCTTTTACACTTCCATTAAAAAACTCTGTGACTGAAGAAAATCCTCCAGTTCAAGCTTTTAAAAGCATAAGCCAAAAAAGCGCCTTGATAAAAGCTAGTGTAGAAAAAATCCCAAGCAAAGTTATTAAAAATGATACTGAAAAAGAAAAGACAAATGAAATTGTTCAGAAGGCCTTAGAAGTAAAAAAAGATGAAAAGGTTTCAAAAACTGAAGATAAAATTAATAGTTCGTTAAAAGAAATTGAATCACTCAAAGTAGAAATTGATTCTTTAAAGATAATGCTTAAGAATAATACAGAAAAACATCAAACTGAAGTTAAAAATTATTCAAAAGAAATTCTATTGAAAGATAAAAAAATTGCTGAGTTAACCGCTGTGATTAAAAAAAACAGTGATATACAGACTGAGTATAAGAAAAAACTTGAAGAAATGGAAAGAAAATATAAAGATAATGGGTCGGATAATAAGAGAATTATGACAAGACAAGGTACAAGGGAACTTGATAGTTTAAATAGTCAAATCAAAGAGTTTAAAGGTATGGTTGATGAGCTTGAGAAAGATAAAATTAAACAGTCTGAAGATTCTAATAGGATTATGCTTGATTATGATGAAACTATTAGAGAAAAAGATAATATTATAAAGAAACTTGAAAAATGTATTAATGCTAAGGATAGACAATTAGCTGAATGTAACGAAACTATTGTTAAATTAGAAGCACAGGTTAATGAACTAAAAAGAAGTAGAAACTCAAATGAAAGTCCTACACAAGAAAAAAGCATCCAAGAAAAGCTAAACTCCAGCTACAAAGCAAATAATGAACTTACAATTTCTTTACAAAAAGAAGCTACGGAAAAAGAAACACTAATAAAAAGATTAGAAATAAACAATAAATTTCACAAAGAAGAAGTTGGAAAATTAAGAACAGAAATTGAACGACTTAGGAAGATGATAAAAGAAAAATGTGATGAAAAAAGGATTGAAGATTATGAAAGGGAAAAAAAAATTATGCAAGAGAGGATTGATAATCTTACTGAAATGGTAAGAATAAAAGATGAAATTTTAAATAGGCGAGATGGAAAAGTTGGAAACAGGGTATATAAAAATTAGATAATATAGGCTATTGGTAATAATATATATCAACAACCTTTAAAAAATGCAAATACAATTTACAACAAAAATTGCATCAAAGCATCAATATAACTAAAACTACATCAAACTAGTTTTATTCTATAAATCCTATCCAAATAGCTTCTAAATACATTGAAATCAATCCTCATATAATATCAACACTTAATAACATCTCTCTATTTCTTATATCACACATCGTTAAATACATAGTTAATTTAAAAACCAAACACATAATAAAAATTATTATTAATACAAACGATGTCATCTACAGCTCATCGATCACGACCAACAAAAGCTTCTGCGACAATGTCTGAGACGAAACAAAAACGTCAAGACCACACTCCATTATGTAAAGGGAAAATATTATTGAAATTACAACAAAAACATAATTCACAGACCTTGCAACAATATAGAGAAGGAGCATTAACAGATAGGAAAGTTGAAAAACCTGAAGACTATAATCATAAACTTAAATCCATCTCCCCAGAAAGAAATTTAAAAAACCAATACAATCTTATGACACGAAGAGGTTCATGTAAAAATTTCAATGTAATGGGTAAAATAAACACAAATAGTAAAACAGTTAGTAAAGCAGAAAGTCCTAAAAATAAAGAAAAAGATAATAAAAGCCCAATAAATGGACTTATATTGAAAAGAAATGATATGGCTAGGAAAAGCACACCTTGTTTTAATAATGTGTTAAAAGAATTTTTAGTTACAAATTCTAAACCTAAAGAACAAGAGAAAGATATAAAATACAGCAATATTGCAGGTAAAGATGAGATTTCTTTTAACAATCTTTGTTCTCCGGTAAATAAAAATGTTGAGAGCTTTGACTCAGGATTTATTTTAGGTATCAGTTTAGGAGATTTGTCAGAGAAAAATACAGTTCCTTCAACAGATTTTACAAAAAAAGTTGAAGCATTAAAAAAGAAATTAAGCTTAGAAAAAAATAAGAATAAAGAACTTGAAGAAAAAATCGATATTATAAACATTTCTATGAAGAAAAACGAGAAAAGCTTGTTTCTTAACAGTTTTGATTGTTTCAATAAAAAAATTGCCAAGCTTCAAACAGAGTTTTCTGAGTTTAAAGAGACAATAAAGAAAATCTTAGACACAGAAATCAAAAAGCAAAATGAATTTATGCAATCTTTTAAAGAAACATGTTTAAATGCATTTTATCAAAAAATACGAGAATTGAAAAATGTTATTGAATCTCAGAAAACTTCTTTAGAAAGCTTAAAAACTTGTGAAGCAACAGAAAAGTATGAGAAAAGAATAGAAGATTTGAATAAAAAATTAGGGAATTTGTATAAAAGTTATACTGAAAATGCGAAAATTGCAGCTGACAACCAGAAAGAGTTGGATATTGTTAAAAGCTTATATGAAGAAGATAAGAAAATGTGGGAAAAAGAAAAAAAGATTTTGGCTTTACAGAATAAATATTTTGAATGCCCTAAAAAGCAATCAAAAGAATGTGAAAAAGCTGTTGTTTATATAGATTATGAAGATCAAGTTCGTACTGAAGTATCAGAAAGATCAGTGAGTATAGGGGATAATAAAGGAAATATGAAATTAGATACTGATATGAAGGTAAAAGAATTGGAGAGGCTACTTGAAGTTACTATTAAAGAGAGAGATGAATATAGACATAAACTAGTAAGTGCTTTACTAAGTTAAAATTTTAGATTATATATTATGTTATTCAAATAGAATATTGATTATTTTTTTTAATGTTTTTGTTGATTTATATTGAAACTTTGATAGAATTTATACTTTAAATCATATGTTTTGATAATCTAGATTAGGAGAAAGTTAATATGTTATTAGAATTTATACTTTAAATCATATATTTTGGTAATGGAGAAAGTTAATATGTTATTAAAATTGTAATTTGGTAGGTATTAGATTTTTTGTGTAGAAAAAGATAGTTTAGAGATTATGAAGTTTAGGATTTTGATGAGGGAATCGACTGTTAGATTTTTTAGGGTGAAATTTTTATAGTTCGTTAAGGTAGGTCTTGAAAGCGGGAAAACTTGAAGGTTTGTGAGAAAATATTGAAAAAACATAAAATCAATGAAAATAAAGAAAAATCATCGAGATGTTAAAGACATATGGTCAAAATTTGGCAGGCATAAATTTTATCTAATCATCAATTTATAATGTCCATAAATCATAATATATTATATATATATTAGTATTAGTTAGGAATTATTGCTTGACTATTGTCCAGCCCTTGTTAATTATATATTTATAAGTTTCTCTCTTTATCTGTATAGCTTATTATGTTTTTTTATTTTTTTTAATCTTTTTTTAAGATTTTCATACTTTTTCACTTTGAAATACCCTTTCTCTATATTTATAAAATCTAATATTTCAAACCTAAAATTTTTAATTTTTTTATTCAATTATAACTCAATAATTAATTTTTTAAATTTTTCAATCCATTTCCCCAATTTAACTTTTATTTTGTACTTTAGGAAATCCTACACAATATTTCTCCTTATTTTTTTACGTTGTACATTTTTTGATGAGATTAACTTGCGATTTTTATTTTTATCAAGTTGTTTTAACATACTTCAATTTTTGCAGTTAAAAATCTTATTAATTTTTACAAAAAAACATATAATAATTAAACTATAAGTAATACTATAATATCATCAGGCTGATTTTTAAGTTTATTAGAATGATGAAATACTTTTAGTTATTTAAGCTTAGTTTTAACTTAGAATTATAAACGCCTAACCATAATTCTAATTTTATTTTTCCACTACAGTTTTTCAAGGACAAAAAAGCTCGGATAATTTAAAAAATATTATATATTAAGTGAAATGACTGAAAATGATAGACTGGTTACCGCGTTAAAAGATGTATTTAAAACAACATACCTCTCTAACTGTAGATTGGAAAACATATTATCATCCCCAGAAGAAATCAAAACTCTTTTAAGTATCGATTCAATAAAGATATTAGAAAACCTGAAAATGCTCATACAAAGTTTACTTGAATTTAAAGAAAATACTTTACACGAAGATAAAGCTGAGCTGATTCAACGAAATGAACAATTCGAATCTATGCTTCAAAGACTAGAATCAGAAGTTAGAAACCATATAGGTATAGAAAATGAGCTGAAACTGCATATTGAGAACAGTAAATGCTTAAATGAAGAACTAGAGCAACAAAAAGCCCAGTATTTGCAAGAAATCAAAGACTTAACAGAAAAATTGAAAGACTATCAGCGTTCTCATCAGAATTTAAAGGACCCGAAAGAATATATCGATAAAATAGAGCATCTTGAAAACAATCTTATGAGAAAAAACAACATAATTCATAAACTTGAGCTTGATTTCATAAAACTCAAGTCTATGATGGACAAAACTCATATAGACACAAGCCAGAGCAAACTGAAAAAAGCTCGTATTGAACAAAGAAAGCAAGAAATCTATGAAGAAATCAAAGGAAAAGTTGATCAGAAAAACTTGGGATTAATGAGAATACAGAATTTGTTAAGGCAGAAATCTAAAGAAAAAATTAAGTCGATAAAAAAAATGAAAGAAAGCCCCGAACCTATATCTGCAAAGCCTTCTGAGTCTAAACTAGTCCCGAATTTTACACAAAATGCACATGCTAGAAGTGTTTCGGAACAAGCTAGATATAACTCAGTTGGAAGAAGAACTCCTTTGAATTGATATATGAGCTTAACTAATTAACTTATATTTTTTTTTTTACTTTAAATTAGATATTCAGGTTATATGAAATGTTTTTTGATTTTAGGTAAGAATTAGGTATTGATGATTTTATATATATACAAGGATAAATTATTTAGCAAAGGTAATGTGCAAGAGTAACAAGGGAATTTTGAAGAAAAATTATGATAATTAGTTATAAAAATTGAGTTGTGGTATTAATTAGATTATAGGGTTGAGTATTTTAGGAAAATTAACTAGGCATTTAAGTGGTTTTATGAAATTATGATAGAATTTATTTAGAAGTTAAATATGATATGTTGACTATTCATAATTATATTTTGTTAACAAGTTAGATTGAGATTAACAATACTATTATTAAAATATAATATTTTTTATTCCATGAATATATTAATGACAATCATAAATATGCAATTCCAAATAAGCCTATGGAAGCTCTATAATGCATACTAGTAATCATCCAATCCCACCTACACATTTCATTACCTCTTATTCTCTCTAGCAATCCATTTAAAACACAGAATTTAATAACAAATTTTTAAACTCTTGAAAAGTTATAATCATCCTATCCTCTTTTCTCATTTTATTAGCCCTAGTCATAAATTCATTCGCCAAACCAGAAATTTTTTTATCCATAGTATTTTGCATTCTATGCCCAAGAAGCATAACTTTAATCAACCCCCCAACATCCATTTGTTTAACATCATACTCGACAATACAAAAAAAAACTATATAAAAAATACACAAAAGTTTTTGTATCCTCATCATAACACTAAGTTTCTTCTTCTGTTTACCAGACAAAAATGCATTTACAATATTTTTCTGATGAGCAGCTTCAATCGACTTCAAATAATCTCCAAAAGTTACCCATTCTTTTCCATGCAAAGGTGCTTGAAGCATAGTAAAAAACACTTGAAATGCAACAGCACAGTCTAACCAATGTCTTTTTATTATAGACACATGAATCTCATAAGAATTATTAACAATTCTCACAAGTCCAGTATTCATATACTTCCCAACAAGTACTTCAAAAGTTTCTTGAAAATTGATTTCTTTAACTATTTGTTGTAGAAGTCCACTACTATTCATAGACACAAAAGCTACTCTACTTCTTTCAGGGTTTTTAGGTATTGCTAAACTATATCTTAAAGAAAAATATCTTCTCTCATCAGAATGTGTTGTAAAATATAATACTTGCTCAGCTTCTGGGTAAACTTTTTTTTTCAACCCAATATATCTAAGTAATTGGGTTTTTATTTCTTTTATAACATCATCAAAATTACTAGTCATCTGTTATTTATAATAACTTTTTAAGACTTCTAACATTTTTTTGTCAAGTTAATTTTTTTTCCATTAGTAATGCTTTCAGTGGTTCTTAGGAAATTCAGCAGCTTTGGTGATAGGTATGCTGGAACTTTATTTAAGGTGGCTCAAGATGCTAAACAAGTTAAAGAAGTTTCTAGTGATATGAAATATGTCTTAGAGCTTTATACTGCTAGTCCTGATTTTAAGATCCTTCTTACAGATCCAACAATTGGCAGGACAAAAACTATAGAAATTCTTGCAGATCTTGGTAAAAAAGCTGTTTTTTGTGAGACTACAATGAGGATGATGACCTTGATGGCGAATAATAAAAGATTGAACTATATGGCTGAAGTTGCGAAAACTTATGAGGTTCATGTCAGATCTTTGGATAAAAAAGAAACAGTGAAAGTTGTTTCGGCGGATCCTTTAGGGGATGATGAGAAAAAAGAAATACAAAATGCTCTACAGGAGATGGATAAGAATAAAAAGTATGAACTTACGTTTGTTGTTGACCCAAGCATACTTGGAGGACTTCAGCTTTATTTTCCATCAGCGTTTATGGAATTGTCTTTGAAATCTAGGTTCGATAAGATTAAAGAAGAAGTTTCAAATATTGGGGTCTAATTAGATAGGATATAATCGCTTAGATATATGAGGCTGGAGGCGGGCATAGGTTTTTATTTGAAACTAAACAGATGAAGTTTTGAATGCGACTTGTGATTAGAAGAAGTTTTATGTTTATAAAGGTTTATCATAGATGATTTTTGGAATTATGATGGAGTAAGAAATAGTTATAAGAATAAGAATGAATTAGTTATTTGTGATATGTTTATTAAGTTAATGATAATTGATTTTTAATGAATATATGATTATCAAGTGTAATATGCTAAATAGAGATCAAGAAATTTATTTTATAAAATTATTTTTTCCAGCTTTTACTCGAAAATTCACTGTTTTTTATAAAAATCGATAGTTTTATATAAAATTTGACTATCTATATAAGACTTAAACTGTTTTTATAAAAAAAATTTACTTGAAAGATCCGTGAAAGCTAAAAAATTATACTATATTACTAATTTTATAAAAGCTAAATTTTTATGTGAAAGCTAAAAAATTATACTATATTACTAATTTTATAAAAGCTAAATTTTTATATTTTGAATTATTGTTTTTCTTTCTTACAATCATCATTTGAAATATTTAATTGGACATCATAAAAACTGCTGGAAAAATACAGTCTCGAATCAATAACTTTTCCAATAGATTTCTTTAATTTCTCAGAGTTTCTATTTAAATTTATACATTCTACTCTTCTCATAGTAAAGCCAATCACACCCAAAAGCCCTGTAAAAATGCCGAAAAGAGTCCCAAACAATTCAAAATTACTTTGTTTTTTTTTAATTTCTTTCATCAAACCAAGAGTATTTTTTTTTAAGACAATTTTAATAGCAAGTTGATCAGGTAAAAATAAATCTTCAAAACTTTTCTCGCTACCTTTAACAGGTAAAGACAATTCTTGAGTATGATATCCTGCTAAAACTAAAGATTCAGTTTCTGTATGTGATACAAACAATGATGGAATAAGAAGATATGTAAAAATACAAGGAGAAGGGCCTAAGAAAATTCTATTTTTGCTTGGGAATATTTCAGAATAAGCTGTACTATAATAATTTGGTATTGAAGATTCTGAAGTTATATTTGAAAAAATCCCTGCACCATAAGAAAACTCTCCTTGCATAAATAAGTTTATTATTGAATTGCTTTCAACTTCACATTTTATGCAGGAAATTTTAATTAAACATAATCGATCATTTGTAAATTTGCATTTGGTAGTAAGTTTTTGCCTTTTAAGGTTATTGAAAGTGAGTAGAATGTTAGATGCACAGTCTGAAAAATCAAATTCTTGTAATAAAGGATTACTCATGAAATTTGCAGATACACAGACATCAGCATAATTTCTTATACCAACAACAATTTCAAAGTCTACTGAGAATTTCTCAATCATAGAACTAAATAAGACCAATGGAATAAGTGATTGTTCTTCATTCTTATTGTTTAAAAAATAATTCATAATCATCCTAGTGCAAATACAAGCAAAACTAATATAAAATAGAACTGAAAACATACCTCCTACAATATTTTTGTTGATATATATTCTATCATTTTCTTTATAGTTGTGGTAATCTGAGTATAAATCCCATTTTGAAATGATTTTTTTAGCTTTAGGGCTTAATAAAGAAATTAAAGCAATTGTAAATATCATGATTATTCCAGATTGGTTTATAATGATTTCAACTTTTTTAGTGTATTTTATTTCATCAAAATAAATTTGAGAATCTTTCTTAATCTTTGTTTTAGCTAAAATAATTTCAGGTGAATGACTTCCAGCATAGCAATAGTGCCCATTAAGACACATTTTACAAAAACTACTTCCTTCTTTATCACTAAATGTTCCTTCAGGGCAAGGGTAGCATTGCCTTGATGATGATGCTCCTGGTAAAGGATTGAAATGGCCTTTATTACAAGGAACACAAATCACATTATTTGAATAATAGCCAGGAGGACATATTTTACATTCATAATCAGATGGGATAAATCCTGAACTACATTCAAAAATTAAATTGTATTTTTGAAAAGCTTGCTTTAAATCAAACCTGGCAAATTTTGCACGAGGAATTGAGTGAAAAACCTTAAAATGGGATGTGTAATAACTTCCTGAAAAATAATAGATGGAATGATTATAAAATGTATACATTGAATTGCATGCATAATCTGAAAAACTACCTGAAATCTGTAAATTATAACTTGAGTATTCCAAAATTTTAATTAGATTTCCTGAGAAAGTTGATCCTGATATCATAAGAAGACCACTAGAAAATTTGTGAACAATAGATCCCCAATAATTTAATTCAGGAGGACCCTTGAAAAATTGATGAGTAGTATTTGAAATTAGTATTTCTCCTATCATATACTCTATTTTCCCTTCTAGTTTATAACAATAAGAATAAGCTTTACCTATTTTACCTTGAGTTTTTTTATAAACCCCAGTTTTTATATCGAAAATCCATAAATCATTGCATAGTCCTAGCTCATCAATTCCTCCACCTATATAAAAATATGGAAAGTCTATGACTAAACAAGCCCCAAATCTCTTACTTGGACGTAAATTAGATGATTGATATAATTCATACCATAATTTAGTCACAACATTGTATATAAAAAAATCGTTGCTATATCCTTTTTCTGAAATGCCTCCCCATATTACTATAATATCTCCAATACTAGCATATGCAAAAGAATGCCTTGGTGAAGGAGGGTCATTTTTTGAGAGTACTTGATTCCATTTTTCTAACGATGGATCATAAACCCAAAAATCATTTAAAAGACCAAATTTTGAAAATCCTCCGAATAGATAAATTTTGTTTCGAACTGCAATTAAAGCAGATCTAAGTCTTAGTGGCGGGAAAAGTTGATAATTTGATAATATTTGAGGATAGATTTTGATTGATTGGCTAACTTTGTATAAGGTTAAAGTATTATCTAAAGTATTATCAACTAATCCTCCAAATGTGAAAAAGCAGTTTTTATAGAAAGAAACTCCACTATTTTTAGGAAGTTTGAAAGATTCAAGTGATGATATACTAGAAAAATTAGAGGTAAGGCTGAAGTTTAAAATTTGGCCATAAGACATGAAAACAAGTAAATGATCATCAACTATAGTATTCTCAATAATATAACCTGAGTTAATCTTAATGAAATTGCTGTAAACTTGATTTATACAGCGCATTTCATTAATATAACAAGTGTATATATTTAAGTGTTCTTCTATATCAAAAACTCCTATAATGATTTTATTTCCTTGAATTTCCAAAATAGTTTTTTCTTGATTATTTTTTATATTCACTGACATATTTACCTCCAATTTTTCAAATTGATCAGATTCAAAATCAAAGCTAAATAAATATTACATAAAAGCTACTATCCCAACTGAATCAACATTAACAATAATAAAATATTCTGTCTCATTATATTCTAGGTATCTTGTTTTAACAATTTGAGAAAAAGTAAAAGCATTAATTTCAATTTTGTACCAAGATGAATACAATAAAGAAAAGCACCAAAGATCAGAAAATATAGAATCATCAGATCTACCTCCGAAGATACAGAATTCTTGTTTTTTTGTACGAAAAAAACTTTCTGAATTGCTTCTAGGATCTATATTAAAGTTACTTGGGCTATAGCTTTGAGCGTAAATAAGACTCCAAATTGAAGTATCTATGCTAAAAATCCATAAATCATTTAAGAAGCTGCTTTTATTATGCCCTCCAAAAAGATAAATTGTATTTCCTGAATTATCAATAGACAAAGATGGGCTTGTTCTTGGTTCTGGCGATATCCCATTAGCATAAATGTCACTACTTGAGAAATATTTTTCGCTATGAGCGCAAATTATAGTAAGGCATAAAATTGCAAAATTAGCCATAATTATCTCAAACTGATATAAAATTAGCTTAACTTTAGTAAATGGGATAAATAAAAAATGTGATATTCTGATAAGATTTTTTTTTATCAAATTCTTAAATCTTTGGAAGTAAAATTTGAATTCACCTTATTTCGATAGTTCATTAAAGTATTATTTTATTTCTTAGGTTTAACAAAATGCCAATCAAAAATCAAAAATAGTCCTACTGACCCAATAAAATATCAAAAAATGTTCCAGTGACTAAAAAGATCTAGTAATTTATATTGGCAATTGTTTTAACTAAATGATTAAATATAAAATTAATACTAAAATCCTTGAGTTAGCTTGGTAAAAAATATTTTTAATTTTTTTCACTACCGATTTCTGAGTTTGTGATTATTTTGTATAATATTTATTTATAATAAAAAATTTAGAGCTACTTGATAGTAAAAATAATAATGAATTGAGAAGAAATTCAAAATGCTAAAAATAAAATTTCCTGATATAACCAAATTTAGCATATTTTTTTTTGAATTATGTGCGTTACATGATTATCTTCGTATTAAATCTGCTAAAAACTCTGTAGTTATTTTTTATTAATTTTATCATTATAAAAACTAATTCTATATCCTAAAATAAAGCATAAGCATATTCTTTTCAATTAAAAATACGGTTTTTGAATAGTGAAGTTTTATAAATCTTATTTTCTTATTAATTTTAAACTTCAATCTTATCGAATTATCTCAAAAAAGATTGCACGCAGCTCATTTCATTAATAAACAAGTGTGCATAATAAATTTTCTTTTTTAAAAAATTCATAATATGATTATATCCTCTTGGATTTATAAAATGATTTCTTCTTGATTATTTCTTCACATTCACAAAGTTACTTAATCTTTAAAATTAACAATATTCTCAATTAAAGCTTAATAGACACTGTATATAAGTGGCTTTCCAACTGAAATTAAAGGTGTGAGGTTGAGTGGAAAAAAATGTGATTATTAGGTTTCTGGAGAAGGTTGTTAGAACGTATCAAACTTTTTTATAGTAAAAAGTATTAGAATTATGTGAAGTTTAAGAAAATATGGTAAATTATATTTAGTTATGAGGAATACTCAGGGTATATGAATCAAGATATTGAATTTCTGTAGAGAATTAAGACTCGAATGAAGAATATTGACGATACCATGAGAATAGGATGAATGATTAAAAAACAATTTGTTGATTTGGGATGATTGCTAAAAATAAAGGGATTAACAAATTATATAGGAGAATATTTACTATAATAAATTAGATTTTTATGTTAAAAGTTATAACTTGGTATATAATAATGATATAAATATTATAGTTATTTAAATAAAGATTGGAAAGAATAATAAACAACCCTTAAAAGTAATTTTTTTAAATCAAACAAAAGGAGTTATTAAAATAAGATTTTTGATGCATAATCATTATTACATAAGGTATTAAGATAGTAAATATATAATCAGAGGTGGTCTAATGGTAGGATTTCCGAGTTCCAAAACGGGAGATCCAGGTTCAATTCCTGGCCTCTGACATTTTTCTTTTATAAATTTCAGTAAATATGCTATCAACTCAATATTAGTTATAATAAAAGTTATACTAAATTTCATATAAAATAATCTAAAGTGTAAATAATTTATAAGAGCCATGATAATTTTTTCTTCTTTTAAAATAATGTTTAATAACATTATAAAAATCATTTTTTTTATCAATTACCTTAATTATTACCTATTTTCGCATACTCAGCAAACTTGATTTCTATATTTTAGATGATTTTTTATAATCGATTCTTTATACATATATTACCTCCATATTACATTTAAAAAATACCCAAAAACCATAAACAAATTTTATTCCTAACAATTAAACCAATCTAAAAATCCATTCCTCTCTTCCCTCTTGAAAAAAGCATCATTCCTCCTTTAAGTTTAACACTACTCTCAGTAACCAAAGTAGTATTTTCAACAACAATTTCTTTCTTAATCACAACAGGTCTTAAAATTTCCCTTTGCACTTCCTCAACATCATGAATTTCCTTATTCATTTTTTTTTCCATAACTCTTTTCTTATTCAATTCATTTTGCCTTTTTTTAGCATATTTTTTAGCTTCTTTCATTTTCGCTTTTTGTTTCTCTTTAAAAATAGCCTCTTCAGCACTCTCCATTTCAGCATTTGTCAGTATCTGAGATAAAGTTATATTTTCTCTATATCCTAAAGATATAGCGTCATCAAAAGCTAAAACTAATTCAAAACTATTCTTTAAAACATTAGTACCATCAGGACCAAAAGGACAAAAATGTTGAACTATTTTGTAAAGCAATTTTAAAATTTCTAAATCTTCGATTATGTTTGAGTCTTTTGATGTTATAAGGATAAGATAATTATCGTTTATCGGTTGGAAAACGAATCTAGTGTTTTCATGATTAATATAAGTATGTTGCCGAATTGTGTCAACTTGCTTGATAAAAGCACTTAGAAGTCCTTCAAGGCTGCTACGGGTTATTTCGAGAAACTGTCGGGCTAGAAGGATTTTCCCTTGTTTTGTTATGAG
The DNA here is from genome assembly GCA_001970955.1 of Stentor coeruleus. Lineage (NCBI taxonomy): Eukaryota > Ciliophora > Heterotrichea > Heterotrichida > Stentoridae > Stentor > Stentor coeruleus. The sequence goes on from MPUH01000604.1 coordinate 30,307, forward strand.
AGATGCTGATATTACTACCATTCTGATAAAGGATATTTGTAAGATTCATGAAATTTAGATAATAGGATTGGCTTTTTTTTTCATTAGGATTTCTGATATGTAGAAATATTATAAGCAGATAACAAATCTACTATACTAAAGATGATATTTTGCTTTATGTGGATATAGAAAAAAAATATAATCTTATAAGATATTATGTTAAATATGATAAAATAAATAAAAGAATAATAAATGAAAGGTTTAGATGTAATAGGCACTAATTCTCTGATATACTAATCAAATTACAAGTAAAAATAACTTGAATCGACTCAACATTTCAAGAGCAATCAGGGAACTCTAAATCTTTCCAATCAAGGATAAACAAAGGTATAGAGGATCTCTATAGGAAACTGAAGAAATATCTTGAGAGTCTTGGAAAGAAATCCTGAAAGTTGGAAAATAAAAATCTGATACTGATGAATTAATTGATAATCATATAAACGAAATTTATAAACATGTAGAAAATACTTTATATGATAAGAAATTTATTATTTTATGTGCTGAGTTCAAAACTAAATAAAATTACAAGAAAAAGAATATAAAAAAAAACTAGATTTCAAAGTTCTGCATATGAAAATATATATCTAAGCATGAAGCCTTGTGAATAATCATATAGAGAATTTGAATAAGATTTTAAATCAAATTGATGATAATAATAAGGGAATCAAATCAGGTAATTTTATATGATTTTTCTTATAAAAAGTTATTTTTTATTTGATTTTGTATATGTTTATCAGCTAATGAGTCTACTAATACACTAAGCAATGCTATTGAAGTAATTTCAAAGTCTGTCTCAGGATGGAAAATAAGCCCTTCAACACTCCTAGTCAAAGAAAAGCATCTGAAGCAAATATTATTAGCCCAGATTATTTGCGAGAAACTAGTTTCACACCTTTTGAAATGACTAATATTACTTATGAAAACATGTCCTAGTTAGTTTATTGTTGTTTATTATAATATATCAAAAGATAATAATTATTTAGGGATAATATGATATAATAGTTATTATGGACATTAGATGCAATCAGGCAAATTGTTCTGAGAAAGTTTGCTGGGAGTGTTCATGCCCAGAAAAATTCAAATTCTGTGATTCTCATATAAAAATCCATTCATCAGAAAAGGGCTGCACAGTAACATCTGTAAAAAGTGCTACAATAATTGCAACAGATACAGCAATTCAAATTGAAAATGCAGAGCATCAGATTGAAGTTACCCCAAAAAACAGTCAGCAAATCCTTTCATCACTTCCAAGCAAACCTGAAAACAACAATTCAATCCCTTCTTGGGCTCCAAAAAACCTTCAACCCACTTCACAACCCCATATCGAAGTTAAAACTCAAGAAAATCCAACACCCTCTTTAACTAAAGGAAAACAAGGAAGAAAATTCAGACTCCCTTCATGGGTTCCTGGAAATCTCAACCAAGATTTACCTGTTCAAAATGAAGCCAAACCTCCAACAAATAAAATGACATCATGGATTTTTGGTAAACAGCAAATCAAAACAGATGAAAAATCAAACCAACCATCATGGGTACCTGGAAAACCTCAAGAAATGTATGATATTCCTACTAGAAATATAAATGAAAAATCAGTGTCGCCTTTAAAAAAGAAAAGCAAGCCTGAAGAAGATGAAGATATGCCTTCTTGGGTCCCAGGAAAAAATAAAGAGAAAACAGATCCTCAATTTGCAGCACCTGGAAAAATAGTTGAAAAAGAGAAAAACCCACTATTAGCTTCAGGTAAGCAACAAAACTTAGACGATAAGCTATTATGGAAATTCGGGATTAAAGAAAATGAAGGTGAAACTCCTTGGATACCTGGAAAAACCACTCAGAAAACCACGGCAACTGAAAAAAATGAAGAAAAAATGCCTCTTTGGACACCTGGAGGACCCCAAAACCGAGTTACTTCTCCTATAAAAAAAAACAGTAAAAATGATGATGAATTAGAAGTTCCAAATTGGGTCCCAAGCAAAGCAACACCAAAAGCTGAATCAAAATTTTCAGGATCTGATAAAGATAAACTACCAATATGGGTACAAGGACCTCAAGGATCATTAGGATCACAAGTAAAAACTATATCTCCATTAAAACAATTAGGGAAATTTGATGATAAAAATAGGAAATCACCATCAAAAGCTGAACCAACTTTAATATCTAATAAAGAAGAAGAAAAATCAGAATTACCATTATGGGTTCCTAAAAGGACCTGAAGAAAATTTTTCAAATTCTGGAAAAGTTTTAACAAAAATGAGACAAAAGGTTTAAGGGGTAATGAAGATAAAGGAAAAAAAGAGATGCCCATATTGGCAACTGGGAAAACTCCTGAAAATGATGACTTGCCTGCTTGGGCTCCAGGAAAAGTGATGGAGAATTCTGAACCGCCTTCGTTTTCTGTGAAAAAAGGTGATGAAAAAAATAAAAATGCCGCTGTGGGTCCCTGGAAAAGCAGATGATAAAGAGGAACTACCTATGTGGGCCCCTGGAAAAACTGAAGATAAAGAGGAAATTCCTATGTGGACCCCTGGGAAAACAGAAGATAAAAAGAAAATGCCTATGCGGAACCCTGGAAAAGCAGATGATAAAGAGGAACTACCTATGTGGGCCCCTGGAAAAACTGAAGGAAATTCCTATGCGGGCCCCTGGAAAAACTGAAGATAAAGAGGAACTGCCTATGTGGGCCCCTGAAAAAGGTAAGAAAAATGATGCAAAGCCTTTGGGTGTTGGGAAAAACACTGAAAAAAACGATGCTCTCATATGGGCTCCTGGAGGAATGCAAGTTGATAGTGATTTACCTTCTAAAAATATAACAAAAACTGAATCACAGCCAGTAGTTCAGAAGAAAAGCTCAGAAAACGCTGAAATGCCCTCTTGGATACCAGGAAAAGTTGAAACAAACGAAGACTCCTCATCAATTCCTAGCCTAAAAAAGCCTATTTCACAAAAATTTAAAGAAAAAGATGACTTGCCATCATGGGCGCCAGGAAAAGCTCAAGACTCAGAAGATATCCCCTCATGGATTCCAGGAAAGCCTGCAGTAAATTCAAAAGATCCTACTGAAAAGCCTAAACCCATAGTAAAAACTCTTCCAGAACTATCAAAAAAACCAGCATCTCCTCCTAAATTCCCTAAAAAAGCTGATGAAGTCCCTGAAGTTCCAATGTGGGTCCCTGGGAAGCTTGACCCAACACCTCAAATCGACAAAAATCCTATAAAAAATCCCAAACCAGATGACGATGACAATTTACCGTCTTGGATTCCTGGATCTTCAAGTATCGAAATCAATCAACCTGAAAACAAATCATTTCACAACATGCATTTACCTTCAGGATTACTTCCTTATAAAAATAATGAACAAGTCATATGGCATGCTGAAGAAGAAATCAAAAATCCTCATACAAGAAATTCATCTCAACCATTTTCTTTACAAAGCAATCCAATAAACGAATCTTCTATTGAGACCCCAAAATTCAAAAAAGAACCTACACCTGGGGTATTACCTTGGCAACCTGTTGGACCTAGTTCAATGCCTATATCCCCACCTTCAATTTTCCCAAAAACCTCTCAGAATAAAGAAAAAGTTATTGAAAAACCCCCAGTTGTTAGAACGCAGGTAAAGAAAAATACGATACAGCCACTTAATGAGAAAATTGTTATAAAATCAAAGAGGAATGTTAGAAATGCCCCAAAACAAACGATTTCTAATGAGTATTTAGAAGTTACGAAAGGGCTTAAAAATGGGTTTCTTCAGTTTGGAGATATTGTGTGTTTGATGTCGAAAGATACTGTTAAGATTCATGATAAGATTGTTGCGTATAAAGGGGTTATGATTGGTGATGGGATTTCTTATTCTAATCTGGAATGTATGTCGAAAAATATTGTTAGAGGACAGTTACAAAATATACAATTCAGACAGACGCTTTTTAGAGTTGAACCACCTATGCAGTTTGGATTTCAGAATGTGCATCAAAAATATATACAAAGCAATCGTAATGCAGTTTTTGCTCAAATATTAAAAAAACAGGCTGATGAAGAAAAAGAAGGAAATGAAGCTGAAGTTTACCAAACTGTAGGAAGGACTGTTACATATGGAGAACGTATACAATTAAGGCATATCCATAGTAATTCCTTTATAACAGTTTCTGAAAGTATCGCTAACGAACACGGAGCTCTAAAAGTAAAACTTGATTCTTGTGGAAGTGAGTCATCATGGCTTGAAATCCTTCCAGAAAACAAACTTAGACAAGAAGGAGAACCTGTTCGATATATAGATGGATTTATAATCACAACAAAAGTAGAAAAAAGTCATTATTTCATACATATGGCCACATCATTATTATACAGTGAAGATAAATTCTGTGAAGTTAATGCAAGCGATGTAGCAACAGTATGGAAAAGCAAAAAATATCTCACTGTTAAAGAGTTCAGACATAATCCGTTTTTGATTTCTACTGGAGACTCATTTAGAATTAAACATAAAGATAGTGAAAAATATTTAAGTGCTGCATCTTTAAACATAAATTTATTGTTGCCAGAGATTATACAGGATAAACAAGTGGAAGATAATGAAAAAACATCATGTGTTATAGGTTCAAAAAAACCAAATGAGGATCAGAATTTAAGAGATACAGAAGTTTTTCTTGAGAAACAAAAATCAAGCAGAAGCTTATGGGAATTAGAAAGGATCGACCCTTTTCAAGGTGGTGGGGCAACTGTTGATGAGTTTTTCCGACTTAAAAATATTGCTACAAGTATGTATCTTCATGTTGTTATAACAAAAAATATATCTGCTAATCATACTGATATAAAAAGCATCAACACTTTTAAACTAATCACAGAAGATACAAAAGGTTTTATACACTTTGGCANGATACAAAAGGTTTTATACACTTTGGCAACAACATAAAAATCAAACAAGAAGAATCCAACTCATATATTGGGCTTTTTGAAAATTCCCTTTCAGTCGAAAAATATTTTGAAGGAACAACAGTTGAAAAGCATTCTGAGTTTTCTTTACAAACTTTCAAGGAAAATAAAAACGAAGTCCAAACAACTTTTATCCTTGAAGATGAATTTGAAGAAAACAGTTCCCATGTGTATCAGATTTCTACAATACTTATGAGTATGGTTGATATATACAAGCAAATAAACATATGGGGATTTCTTGCATCAGATAATGGGTATGTTTCAGATTATAATATCGCTATAGACACTGAAATAGAATTAGAGTGTATAATAAACAAAGGTATTGAACTGCTTGAAAACATGGAAAACAAAATACTCAACTCAATAAATCCTTATTTTATAGAAAATCAATTAGCAATACAAGATAGTGGGCTTTTAGAGTTATTATTAAAACTTCTTCAACTTATTGACATACGTCAAAAAATGCCGATAAGCCATAGCAAAACAAACAATGCTGGGGGTAATAAAAAATTCGATATCACTTATATATTGCAAGCTAAAGTTCATGCTTTAGTTCATTGTCCTCAAATTATATCAAGAAAATACTTATTCAAATTCTCATCAAAAATATATAAAATACTTCATTTATGTATTAAAGATAATGTCAAATGTTGTAATTTCCTTAAGTCATATAGTGAATTTTTAGGAACTCAGCTTGATATGTATAAAGTTGAAATAGGACAGTTATTAAGAGAAATATTTAGGCATTCGAAAGAAGCTTTAAATGAATCAACTTTAGATGAGTTTAGAATGTGGGCTAAACAGTTGAAGTCTTTGAATGAAAAACAGGAAAATTGGAATGATCAAACATTGATATTGAAAATTATAAGTTCATTGTGCAATTGTAGAGAAAAAGGTATTAGGAAGTATCAGATTTTTGTTGAGAAGCTTATATTTGATAAATTTTCATATTTTATTCACTTTGCAGAATTTAATGAGGATTTGTGTGTACGTTTTCTATCTTTTGATGAGAAGGAAGAGGAGTTTTTAAGTAATAATCCAACTATTGAACATTATTATTATGAGTCAGGGGTTTGTGCGGGAAAGCTATCGTATATTCCATTTTATACCCTGAAACCAGAATTGATAAACTATGCTTGTGCAGCTTTAAACTTAATTTCAACATCATGTCTTTCTGCAAATTATAGCACAATCAAGAAAATTATTGATTACTTTAAGTTTACCCCTGAATTGCTTTTTAAAAATGCTATATCAAACAACATCCACATAAAACTTCGTATAAGTATTTTATATTTGCTTCGGACATTATATCTAGATGTTGAAGACAAAGAAAAAATAAGCGAAAAAAGCTTGAAAATCCTCCAATTCGACGAAGAAAAAAACATAGTAGGCCAAACAAAAGCAATCTCAGAAACTTGGATAATAAGCCTAGCTGAATGGATACAACAATTCTGGACCGAAGAAACCCTAAAAATAAATTTAGGTCCTGATATAAATCCTAAAATCAAATATATAATCCAACTTCTAAATGCACCTAAAAATAAATTTAGGTCCTGATATAAATCCTAAAATCAAATATATAATCCAACTTCTAAATGCAACTCAATTGATTATAGACAGAGAATATGCTGATTATACTTTTATTGAAGCAATTTCACCATATATTGCAAGGATTTTACCTGATAAAATTGGGCAAAAAAATGTATGTGTAAATGACAGTCCTCATTGGTGTAGTGAGCTAAGAAAAGCTATTATTGGAGATTTAACTTTAGAACAAGAACTTATTAGTAAAGTTCTTGAGTTTTTTGAGCTTACTGCTAGAGTTAAGTTATATAGACAGATAGTTTATTTTGTTGAATTATATTCTATAGAGCCAAATAAGGAAACTGTATTAGAGTCGGTATTTCAGAGGTATAGTTTGAATTTTGTTGTAAAACAGTCACAAATGTTCAATATGTATCTTTTAGATGTCATGATGTCGAACTATGAAAAGTCTATTAAAAATCGTGCATCTGAGCAGTTAGTGAAAATATTCAATCAACGAATGACCCTACATGATGAATTAGATGAACTTATAATCCTCCACGATGAAGACCGGGTAACTTTAAACATGCAAATCACTCAAGCTATGTCAAGTTTAAAAAATAGTCTTCAAGAACTTGAGCTTCATTTCAGTTGTTACCAATACTTAAACAAAAAACTTGAAGGTAAACGTTTATCTCATATGTTACTTGAAGTGCGTAATAGTCTTGGACATCTTCAGCATATAATGAACCCTAAAGGAGATTCTCAACAATTATCAATAGCGCAAAGTTTATGTAGAAACAACGGACTTCAAGATATCCTCCTTCAATTCCTAAGCAACTCTTTCCCATGGGTAGAAAACGAAACCGCATATCGTAAAAAAGTATCAAAAAAAGCATTATTAACATATAGAGCAGTTATTGGGACATTGACATCATTTACATTCCAAAACACAAAAAACCAAGAAATCATTTACCCAAAAATCTCAGTTATAATCGACTATTTCGGTAATGGAATCGGTGTTAGTAGGCTTATTTCAAACATATCATCTTCACAAAGAGGTAGTAACAAAGTCGAACATGTCATTGTCTATATTTTCCATTTATTATCATTAGAAGGGACAAATGCTGATTATTCTTATTTGAAAATCCTTGAAAATCTTATTGTTGATGAAAAACATAATATTTATGTTTCAACACAAACAAATATAATAAAATACATCCTCAAAAATGAAAGCATTATTTCGTTTTATATGCCGAATTTGACTTGGAACCTAACAGATTTTACTTTACCAGGAGAGAAATTCCACACTGTTTTTATAAACCTCTTGTCTTTATGTGCAGCACAAAACCCATTTGTAACTTTACAGTGTAGGAATATAGTATCTTTTCAAGTACTTTTAAGAGAAATAGTATCAGGGAATATATCAAATCAGTTACGATTAAGTTATTTGATGTTTGTTTTAAATGTTTATTTCCTAAATGTTTCTAATGAAGTAAAAGCTGAATATGATCTTCATGAATTAGATAAACTCCTTAGTGCTATTGTAATTCCTCATATATTAAATGCTAGGATTTATCTTCCTGATTTGATTTCTCTTATACAAAAAAACAGGCTCCCAGCTGTGACTAAACGTAAAGAGCCATTAAGATTAAAAATGTTTAAGTCTGAGGATTCTGAGTATATGCAACAAGAACTCTCAGCNGAGGATTCTGAGTATATGCAACAAGAACTCTCAGCTTCAGAAGATGAAGCTTTAAAATACTGGAAATATATTCTTGATGTCAAACCATGGAAAAACGAACAAGGTTCTGGGTTGTTGATTTTTATAAAAGAACTGAGTATTGAGCTGAAATTAAGTCAGTTTAATCCAAATGATGCATTCAAAGCTAGAATTGAAGCAATTATTAATGCTATACAGTTACTTAAAGCTAATATTGAAGGACTTAGTGTTCAGAACCCAAGGATGAACTTTGATTTCCTTATTGAAAGTATTAGTTTATGTCTTTTTGAAATCCCAGTTTATGCTTTTGAAGGAGAGGAAAGCCAAATTGAAGATGGCAGCTCAGTAATGGATTATGAAAGACTTGTTGAAGCTATTAGAAGCCATTTAACACAACAGCAATTAACTACTGATGAGTTTTTCTCGCAAGTCATGAAAATCAACTCGGAAATCATATCATCAAAAAGCTTGGCCTATAAACTAAAATCTGAATTAAAAAGTATCAATTTCAGCACAATCAGCTCAGCTTTAGCTAAAGTGTCAAAAGATTCTAATGTTATGATAAACCTTCCTGATTTCAAATTTGCGATATCAGATAAATTTATTCAAAAATTCGCGTCAAGTCGGAAATTCACTTTAGCTGACAGTCTAGATATTTTTATTCACAAACAAGCTTATTTCGCTAATAATCGTGAAGAAGAATTGGTTGTTNGCTGACAGTCTAGATATTTTTATTCACAAACAAGCTTATTTCGCTAATAATCGTGAAGAAGAATTGGTTGTTTTTATCAAAAGTATACAAGAAAATATTATTGAACCAATGCTCGACAATTATGAGAGGTCAATGGTTTTAAATTTTTGTAAAGCCCTTTTTACAGCTTTACATAAGAAAAAGTACCAAAAATACTTATTTGAAGTTTTTACCCAAATGATCAAAGTTGAAAATGAAAAAAATCTCATCAGTAAAGCTAATAAAAAAAGAATCGAAATGCTACAAAGTTCATTACAAGATGCTGGAGTTGGGCATATGGCTTTTAATATTATAAGACAAGAAACTAATGATGAACTTGTCATAGCTGCATTACAGTTTTTACATGTTATGCTTATATACGATAATACTTCATTCACAAATACAATTCATAATATGTTAAATGACCCAAAATTCTGCTTTAAGCTTTTATCATTTATAAGATCATCACTTAAAGATTTCAAAGACTCAGTGACAAAAGTAGGACCTGTAATAAAAATAAAAAGATATCGAAGTTTAAAAACTATGGATTATAATGAAAACTCTTTAAGCAAAATCACATTATGTAAGAATTTATTATATCTTATTGAATTATTATGTGAAAAAAGTCCTGAGAAATTTCAAAACATTTTTAGAGAACAAACTTCTATAAATGAATATGCGGTTAGTATTAATCTTGTATCAGAAATCACGAATATTCTTGTTAGTTTATCAGGTAATGAGAATATAAAAGGATGTAATGATACAGTTGAAGGTAAAGCTTTAAATATGGTTTGCATGCAGTGTTTATCTACTTTAACTGCATTATGTGAAGGTCTTTGTCCTGAAAACCAGAAAGAAATTGGGTCAAGTGTTAAGGTTTATAGTTTTATTAATTGGCTTATACAAGATTGTGCTTATCATGCAGATGTTAATTCAATGAATTGTATTGAGATTTTAAGAAAAACGATTAAGTTTTTAAATTCTTTAGTTGAAGGTGAGACAACAAGGGTTATTATGAAAGTTTTAATACAAGAATTAGATGTGAAGATTTTACTAGGTTTTGTATGTGTTGTATATGAAAAATTCATATTTGGAAAAGAAAAAATTATATATAGAGGTTATAGCAAATATGACATGTGGTGGCTTAAGATGTTTGAAAGTAAAGAACACCCTCCTGATGATGAAGTATTGAAAATCATCCAGGTTTCATTTTCTATGTTTTGCATGTTTTTGCTTATAAAAGAATATTTGCCAAATAATGAAAAATTAGAAGAAATATATTTTGTTGAATTATCCCAAGAAAAAGTTATGAAAAACCAAGTTGTTGATTTGTTTTCTGATAATCTGAAAAAAAGAGCTTATAATTTTTACCTTGAAAACATCTCGAAAGTGGAAATTAATTATAAAGGCAAGTTGATTCCGGTTATTTTTATGAAACCTTTTTTAACTGTGCATCTTAGTAGTAAATCAAGAAAATATTTACTTAGAAATATGACGAATTTTACTTATCAAGCCAAGATTCAAGAGTTTTTAAAAAGGTGTGATGAGTACAAGACCGAAATGATTTACCAGCAGAGACTTGAAAGGTACCCTTTTATAGCAAACTTTGCTAGTCGTTGGTATTTTTATAGAACTATAGCATTTTACCTTACTTGTGCTATAAATATAATGCTCCTTTTAACTATTAAAAAAGTTGATGAATTATTCGCCATAGAAGCAAACCCAATCCTCGCTTGTATTTTATACTTTTTATGCGCTTGTCAAATAATCTCTGCCACTTTAAGCCTTTTGTCTTACCTTTTTGAATATTCCCCTATGATTTATCTTTCCCCTCACATCAACAAAAGTGAATTTGCTATAGCTAAAAAAAGACTTGAAGGAACTCTACTCAACAGGGAAATAAAAATGATGCAGAAAAAAGGTGGCAAAAACAGCGTATTACGTGGGATAACTCAAATTTTCATGGACTCAGATGTTTTTTACGTAATAATCTACTTCTTTATTTCCTACCTCGCAATCCAAAACCTCATGTGGTATGGGTTGCTTATTTTAGACACAATCAAACGTAGCCAAGTGCTTAAAAATGTCTTACGTTCAATCACATTAAACTACAAACTCCTCCTTCTAACCCTAATCCTCGGTATCATAATCATATATATATTTAGCATATTCGGGTTTCTTTTTTATACAGATACATATAATCAAAGCGAAAATAAAATGTACTGCGATACTCTTAGTGTATGTTTTTTCACCACATTAAACAAAGGTGTTAGAGCTCAAGGTGGTATTGGGACTGCATTAGCAGTACCAAATGATAGATATGATAGGATGCTTTTTGATATGGCATTTTTCATAATAATTATTGTTGTTTTACTTAAGGTTATATTTGGGATTATTATCGATACTTTTGCTGAGTTAAGAGATATGAGAGAGGAGCAGTTTAAGAATTTAGAGCAAACTTGTTTTATATGTGGGAAGAATAAATTTGAGTTTGAAGTAAGGAGGATAAGTTGGAATAAACATATTAATGACGAGCATAATGCACATGCTTATTTAGCGTTTATTGTGTATATTATGATGAAGAAAAGTGATATGAATGGGATTGAGAAGTATGTGAAAATGCAAGTTGATATTAATGAGCCTATGTTTTTCCCTAAGAGTAGTATTGGTCTTGCTAAGTATGAGTCTATTAAGCTAGATGAACAGAAGGATTATGCTAAAAAGTTTAATAGCATAAAGAACAGATTAGAAGATTTAGCTTATAATTAGATAGGATTCTGATAAGTAAAAAGTTTTAAGGTTTAGATTTAGATTTAGTTTGAATCATTTTAGTTGGTAATTCTTATGGCAAAATTGGATGGAATTTCTTTGTTAAGAAAATAAAGTTTTTGTGAAAAGTGTAAGATTGAAAGCATTGAGATTAGTATGCTGGATGAAGCAGGGGTTATTGGGAATGAATGAATTTTTGATGTTTTAGAAAGTTTGGATTTGTGATTTATATAATTTATCACAGTAATAAATTAGGTTTTTTTTGGGATAAGAGTTTAGGTTAAGAAATTCGTTTTTAGTAAAATATATAATAATTAATGTTTTTTCATGTGTTATAAGCATATTCTAACTACCCTAGATGATTGGTAAGTTATATATGTTGATATAAAATTAAACAGCATATTATTAGATTAACAGTGCAGAATTTGAACTATTTTTTGCATAAACCATAATTCTATCATATGAAATATAGATTTAGAATATTAATAATTAATAAGAATCCAACACATTCCCTAATCAGGTTCAGTCCATTTCATCTGAAAGGCTATTTTCCTTTACAAGCCTTGATACTAAATTTTTTGGTTTGACTCATAGACCCATTAAGCATATTCATATCAAAAACAACTTTATCATACCCAAGCTTCTCTAATTTTTTATTAAGGTTTTTCTTTATCAGCTCTGTAATTTTTTAAATGAAATAATATAATGGGTTGTTGCCAAACTTCACTAATTGAATCAGATTTCCAATCAAGTCTTGCAGGTAGTATGATAGTTCAAGATAGATCAGGATTAGGGAATAAGCATTTACCTATTTCAATACCTATGATTAATGATAGCTCAGCTCCACCTCCAAAATTAACCCCGTTTTTCGGTAAAAAATTCAATTTTGATGATTCTGACAAAGGGACGCATGAAAAGAAATCATTAGAGATTAGCTAAAGTGTTGTTATAAAAGACATAAGTAGATTTTATAGTAAATATTGATTAAAACTAAATAATGGATTGAGGTAGGAGAAAGGATTTTTTGTAAAATAAAAGTTGGGTAAATGGAAAATGATTTGAGTTGAGGTTATGATTAGAGGTTTTTAGAAATCATGTGTCGGAGAATAAGATGTACTAAATACTTATAATATTATAGGATATGGTAAAGAAATATAATGATATTATTTGAAGTTTGTAAATGGTTTAGTTTAAATGCTTTATATTGGTATGCGAATTGATAGAATATTAAATTATAATTTAGTAATGAAGATTGAATATGCTTAAGTTTGCTTTTTAAGGAAAATTTTTTAGATTCTAATTACCAAAATGCAACTGGGGTAAATCTTTTGCAGATCACTTACATAGAATGAGAGGAG
>MPUH01000605.1:0-43370 GCA_001970955.1 Stentor coeruleus
CATTGCTTATGGTAGAAGTTATGTGGCTAAATAATAAAAAATTGATAGAACTTTAGTGTCCTTATCCACAATTTAAACTGTACATATAATACTGAGACACGTTAATGTTGTTAGGTTTAAAATATTTTAATTTCTTTTCAGTTTTTTTCTATTATCATTTCTGATATAAAAGGATGTTTATGCTATCAATTTTCTACCCTCCATATTATCTATAATTTTCACTATATCTTTTATATTTTCGCTCCAAATACTATATATAATGTATGCTGTATGTTATTTTTAACTCTCTATCAAAGTATCTTGGAATTGCATCTTGTCTTTTGAAATTTATAGTACGTAGAACTTGCTAAATTTATACTGCTGTTCCAGAAAGTGCAAGTTCTAAGCTGTGCAACATATATATAGAGGTCTATATTAAAGGGCTTATTTTATATCTGATCTATTTAAAAAACGAAGAATTTTTTTTAAATTGCCAATTTTTTGTGATGCATATTCAGATTCAATCTAAGTTTCTATTTCCAATAGCTTAGAAGTAATTGCAGGATGTGTTGAATACATAATTTTGAACTAATTTAAGTCATAGAATAGCTTCTAGAAAGTTAACTTAATTTAAATTTATATCCATCGAATATTTATAGATTTAATCTTCTTGAATCTCATATTTTGATTCTTAATTTTTTTTTTATGTTTTTTGAACAATCTCGTCGATAGTTGCACCTTGATCAGCAGATATTTTGATATTATTATCATATTCAATGAATTCTCCAGCACTAGTATATTTCTATAAATTTAGCACAATATTTCTCATCTTGAAGAATATTCTTTATCAAGTCCAGCATGCAATTTTACCCTAAGATCAAATGAGCTTGATAATTTTACGCTTTCCCTCCATTTTTTGCTATACTTTATAAATATATAGGCTAAATTGCATTGAAAAGATCATTAGATTGAATGTACATATTCAAAAGTGCAGGCTTTAAGATTGAGAAATTTAAAAAATTCTCAAAATTATGTAGCTTATCATGCTACACTGTATATATTTTTCATTCAAATTATATCGAATTTCCTATTATATATAAGAAATTGTTTGATCTCTAATAAATTTAATGCGCATATACTCTTATTTCTNAGAAATTGTTTGATCTCTAATAAATTTAATGCGCATATACTCTTATTTCTAATATTTAGCTGACTTTATAATTTTTATATTTATACATTCATATTTTTGACGTTTTTTTTTTTAAAATTATTTGCATGAAATAAGTACATATAAATTGAATATAATACTATGATGCTAATGATTAGATTATTCAAAATTGTATTTTCACAGTTCTTATACTATATCCCATTCATTTTAGCAATAAAAAATTTTACAAAATATATTCTAAGCGATATATAGGTTTAGCATGCAAAAATATTTAATTAGAAAATAAATCTCGAATGGATAAAAGCTAAGAGAATACTAGCAAGCTAATGATCAGTAGATTTAGCTTTAAAAATATATACGTATCATTTCAATAAACACAAAAATATTTTGTAACCTTAATATTACACTACAATCTTCATATATAAATAAAAATTTAAAAAGATCTACATATTAAGACCTCAAACCTTGGTTAATCCAAACCCAAGTTATATTTTAATATTATATATAATCATTCAAATCATTATTAAAATATCATTCAAATTCTATTATCTATATTACCAAAATATCAAGCATCTATTCTTAAATTATTTTTTCACTATCTCATCTTCTTAAAAAATTATAAATTCCTCATTCTCCCTATAATTTTCCGCTGTTTTTTTTTTCATCAAACTTAAATCCAAAACTTTTCTCTATCAATCAATCAATCAAAATCCTTAACCCTATCAAAATCTTATCTTATTCTCATCAAAATTTTCTCTATAAGTTTCAAACTCTCTTCATACAATAATAATGGAGAGCTTGCAAGACCTTAAAATAGCGTTAGAAGCAGAAAAACATAAAAATCGGCTTCTTGAAGAAAAACTACGAATGAAAAGCTTCGAAAATGAAATGATTGTAAAGGTAAATTAGAAAAGACAAGCCCATCTTGTCCCACCATCCACTAGCAAAATGCCCTTAAACCGAAAGGATCAAGAGTCTTTACTTATTGCCTTGGAACGAGAAGAAGAATATGTTAACAACACCTTACGACAAAGTTTACAAAGACTAGTCCAAGAGAAAATCGATATAGAAAATGCTTTAGAACAAGAACAGGAATTTATAGTCAATACTATGAGCCGACAATTAGCCAAAGCACTTAATGACAAATTGTAACATTCATAAAGCCAAGCCACAAAACGAACATACAACTCTTTAGAAACAGGGGGAATTATAGAAAGTGAAGAAATAATAACAGACTCAAGTTTCAGTAGTGATAGTGAAAACTCTCGGGATGTTTATCGAGGTAAGCAACAAATTCGAATTTTAGAAACAAATCTAACAGCAGTAAAACAGCAAATCCACACAGCGAAGTCTGAGATTAAAAGATGTAATATATATACAGACAAAGAAATGTACCTACAATTAAAAAGCGCAAACAAGCTTTTGATGAAAGATGAAGGGTATATTGGAAAAAATATGAGTGAAAGCGATGATACTGATCGAAGTAGTGAGTTTTCTTGTGGAAGCTTGTCAAGTAGAAGTATGGGACTTGATACTAGTCAAGACAGTAATGCTGCGTCTAGAGAAAATAGTTCCACGCCTAAGCCGCGTTACAGCAAAATGTAGTTTATTAGTAATTATTATTAACTACAGATCAGAATCTGATGAATCTTCAGGTATTTCACTATCTTCGATTTGATTATTCATTATACCTTGATATACAGCTTCAGAAACCTCTTTACTTAGAAGATAAGCGTTTTTGTCTAGGTCATTACGAAGTTTGTTAGGCATATTCCAAACGTCGTTCATATTTTTAAAGCAATTTCTTATAGCCAGGTCGGATGACTGTTGATTCGAGCTGTGATCAGAAAAAGAGTCTTCAAAAAGTTTGTTGTGGGTTTCTATTTTATTGCTTGGTATTACAGAAAAGTCTATAATATCAGAGAGTTCAGGAATTTCCAATGGCACTGTGGAGTTGTTTAGAATATCTACAGAAGGGCTAGAGCACTTTATTCTTTGGGAATTACCCATTTTTTATATAAGCTTTAGATTTTGGGGATGATTTAGGCATATTAATTTTAAGTTGTGGATATAGCATAGATTCTCTGTAAAGGGTCTCTGAGAAAATATAAGGAGGGAACTTTGATTGAAATGCTGGGAAATGGTTTTGTGGATAAATAATGGAGTGAGAATGAGAAATAAATGGCTTATACGGAAAACTTAATCAAACGTAAAGATACAAATATAGTGAAAAATTATTAAAATAAGTTGGAATGTGAGCTTATATATGATTTACGAAATTATAGTACTGGGTATAAAATCTTTAATTATTTTTTAAAATGATCTAGCTTAACTTCTCGTATTTTAAATTGTTTTGTGGTTGATTATTACATTAATGGGTACAAGGTAGTGAAATAAATTCTTAAGCTTAACCATTATTGTCATAAAAACCAGCCTTACTATACATTCTAATTTTAACTCTTATTACATGATTTTGATGCTTTAAAAATGAACTTAAAATATTTGTGTATAAATAAAGAAACTTGTATTAATATAAGCATTAAATTGTTAAATATATTGTTACAAGAAAAAAAATCTATATTTATGCAATTTATTGAAGGTTAATATACAATTGGATTATATACTAAGTGTTTTGAATTAGAAGTATGGAAGGGTTGAAAATATTTTTAATAAGCCAGGGAAATACTATGATAAAAGCTGTTTTTAGGGTTTGGTAATGTAAATAGCAGGTTTTAAAATAATAAAAATGTATGTTTATCATGAAGATTTTTTGTTGAGATTTAGTGCTGGGTTATGTAAATTGGTAGCTTTTGGAAAGTGTACTTGGATAGATTGTTTGGATTTAGATCAAGTTTATAGGTTGAAAAAATTATTTAAGATTAAGCCTGGAGAAGTTTTTGCGGCGAGCATAAATATTTTGAAATAGTAATACCTGAACATAAAAAAAAGTTTTTGCTTGTAATTTAGGTCGTAATTGATAAGTTTTCAAGAGTATAAGTGCTTTTAATAGTCTCTGATAGTAACAATATATGCTGAAATATAAAAAATGTATAGTCTAGGTCTGCAAAAAGTATCAAATGGCTACTTTTAAATGATGTTATTATGCACACCAATGAATTACAACAAATTATGTTTGTTTTTTCTTCAAGCATCATTATTCACATTCTATTTAATACAAAAAAATACATATGATATAATAAATTATTTTTATATCATTTTATGTAATAAACTTGTAGTTCACAAAAAAAAAACTATATTCAAGCCTGTCCAAAATTTTGTATAATCATAAATCAAAATTAAATGTTTTATTTTGGAAGAATAATATTTCCTTGTACTTCTTGAATTCTTTTTACATAAACCTAAAAATTGCAACTGTTCATTATATTTCAATCAAAATATCTATCCTTTTAAATATTTTCTAGCCTATAACAACTATTTACCTAAAAATCTTCCAAGTGCTAAGTTGGTGTAAAATCCTAATCGAAAATTTTCCAGTCTTCAAAATTAGTATCTTCATACTTCTTGAACTAAAAACCTAAATCCTGAAAGAATCATTAGTTATATGCACATTCCCTTGATATGAGCAGCAAAATCCTCAGCTAACACTAACATTTCAATAAATCCCAAAGTTGAATAAAAGGCAAAATCCTTCATCTAAATCTTAAACTATCCTCTAAGTCCAGCTTCTCATTACTACAACCCATAACTCTCAATAAACACCTCATAAACCTTGAATTCCTTCAGCATTCCAAGGACCTCTCAAGCAAAGAGCATATTATTCTCACTTTTTAGCTAATAATATCTATATTAACATGGAAAGCATTAATACTCTTGACACCTCACTGACACAAGATGTATCACTACAGTATTTCGACCCTAGTCAAACCACTCCTCGAGGCAAAAGAATCAAAATCAGGTCCAATCCAATTTTCCGCAATAACTATTTTCTCAAATGCTATAACACATCATACAACAGAGTAAATGGAATTAAACTAAAAAGCTTGCCTAGAAATCGTCTATATTACTTATTATTCCCTGCTCTCAGCATCAAATATTTTATTTTGCATTTTGTTATGGCTTTTCTACCTTATGTAAACATAGTATGGTGTTGTATTTTATTGATACTTTGGATAATATATGAACGAGCAGCTTGGGTTTATAGAAAAAATAGGAAAAAAATCAGAAACCCTTTTGTTAATATGATTTACAAGCCAGATTTATGTAAAGTTTATAAATGTATGAATAAGTTCTTAGAGGTCCCGATTGGGTTTTTGACTTTTAGATCTTCGGAACTACATACGACCCCGGACTCAATTACGATTATGATATATAACGATAATTTTAAAAAAATGCATACTCACTTTCCTTATTACAGATATTTTCATATTGCCCATGCATGTTCATGCACATCTATTTTATTGCTTTGCTATATATGGTTGTATAGTGCGATCGGAGTTGATCATGTTGTCCCAATTTTTAGCCAAACTTAAGAAAGTTATTTTTTTAGCAAGTATTGAGTTTTTTCGAGTTACTAGTTTTTAGGTTAATTAGTAATTTTGTCATGGGCTTTCAGAAAGCTATTGTGTTTAACATAAACTTAAAAAAAATTAAAAGGAAGTTTTTTATTTATTCTAAAGGGAAAGTGCTTCGTAAGAAGTCTTCGAGATTACCAAGTGAAGACCTTTGCTTGAAAAATGGGATTGAGATATGCATCCATCCTAAGGCTTGGAGATTACGGATTTTATTACAGGTTCTTCCGTTTAGTATGCATTCTGGAAATATGTAGTGTCCTGGTCCTAAGATTTCATATGCAAGTTTTTTTGTTGGGCAGGCAATGTCAATAAAGTATTCATCATAGTATTCGGATTGGTTTGAGATATTAAGTTTATTGAGAACTTGAATAGCTTTAAGATGAAAGTCACTTGGATTGGATTGGGCTATGTCAGCTTGGCGTTCTGATTTCCATATATCTTCAAGTTTTTGAATATGAGGTCGGAATGAACTTTCGATATATGCATATGCTTGAGGATTTTGTAGACGAAGATTTAATTGTGTTGCATAAAGGTAAGAAATTTTTTCTTCTTTGGCCATAATTTCATCGATTTTACTAGCAAAGTGTTCCCAGAACTCTTTTGGGACATTTATGTGTCTTGACATTCCGTTGCCAAAAACAAGTAAATTCTTATTATCAATCATCTCCAGCTCAGGCATAATATATTCTAAAATTATCGCTAGTATTTCATTCCTCTTCTCATTAACATAAAAATTGATAAATGATAGTATAGATAAAAAAAAATTATGTCTTATAGTCTGAGGGCTCTTCATAATCAAGTCTCTTTTATTTTTCAAATAACTGTAAATCTCATCAATTATCCTATAATCTGAATATGATCCATATATAAGAGAAATTTCTATATAATNACTGAGGGCTCTTCATAATCAAGTCTCTTTTGTTTTTCAAATAACTATAAATCTCATCAATTATCCTATAATCTGAATATGATCCATATATAAGAGAAATTTCTATATAATAGCTGAAGAATTGGGATAAATAATACAAATCATTTGCTTTTCTGATTTTTATCAAAAAGTCTTCATAGATATTTTTATATACTGAATTTATCATATAATGATAATCATGAGATTTACGATGTTTGTAGGATCTGATGAGTTGGTTTGTTTTAGTTAGTGGGATAGAAGATAGTTTGCTGAGAGCAGATGATTCAAGTTCACGAAGGAAATCTTCGTTAGTAGATTTTATGTAATGAAGGTTTTTGATAATTTTCACTATTTCATTTTCAGGGATTTTGTTGAGAGAGTATTGTGATCTGACTTTTTCTTCAAGTGTTTCGAATAAAATTTCATTTTGAGTCTTGATTGATAGGTTTAGTGAATTTACACAGAGTTTTCCTGCGATATCTAACAACATCAAAATATCATTTTCATTGTCACGTGCCATGATCTTTTGCATCTCACTAATAAAAAAATCTTCATATTCAATATCATTTATCTTGTAATGCGATATAAGCTTTGATATTTTTAATAGTAGTTGCACTATTGAAGCATTATCTTCATATTTTTTTGCTCTAATTAATATCCCTTGGAGCATTTCCTTTGTGAATTTGTCAAAATTCTTAGTATATGCATATTGGAAGGTAGACACCAATCTTAAAAACGTTAAGTCATTATAGTTTTTAATATGTTTTGCAGCAGTGTTTTGAATGTCAGTCATATATGTGTTGTATTTATCTGTAGGGGAATATTTAGAAATCATTAGGTAAGAAAAATTTGCAAAAGTTCTTTCGTCCATAGATTTCATCAGAGGAAGATAATTAAATACTTCTTGCTCATCAATGTGCATATTAGAGTTTCTTGACATTTTGTAGAGCTCAAATATTTTTCTTGAGTCTGATTTTTGCCTTTTGAGGACTTGAACTAATGCAAACATAATATATGGCGAAATTTATATTGAAGATTTTTGTGTTTGAATCATAAAAATTATAAAAACAATCTGCTTAGTTAAAACAATTTATATGCTAAAATTCTTATCTAGGATTACTGATACTAAATTCAAGATAAATCTTACCTTTCCTATTGAATTGATAATGTGAGATTTACAAATTTAAGACTTCTGAAAACTTTTTGCTACTCAGGGCAGAATATTTGTAGAACCAATTTTATCACAAAAGAGCACTTGTAAATATACCCTAACTAGCCTTATGAAGTAATTCCAAATTGTAATCTTCCTATTTTCTTAGCTTTCCAACTATTCACTTTCTACTTAGTATGCTAAATTTTACTGTCTACACAAATGCAATGCATCAATAACATCCCCTCCTCCATAGCATAAACTTTTAGATAAGAATATAGAGGTAAAAATTTTATGCAGAATAAAATTCCATTTGAATATTTGTATAAGGTGAGAGTTTTTATCATTCAAAGGTAAATTTTCAAACCGTTCAGGTAATTTACTATGAGACTTAAAATCAAAATCCAGACATTAAACAAGTCTGCAAATACATTCTTTTCTTCTTCAGCTTGAACAGCCAACCACTTTCCCAAAAAGATTTTTTTTATCAAAAAACCTAAATATAATTACATAAAACTATTGGACTCCCAAGCAAATACTCTGAATACTGGCTTTTTCTCAAGTATCCTTTGTATATAAAGTTCAAAGTACCCATAGCTCAAAGTTCTGCATTGTTATTTTCTTCATTCAGAATGCTTTTATAGGAGATTTAGACTTAGCTTTTGGATTTTAAGCTTGAATCTGATAGGTTTACTCCTATATTCAGGTAGCAACCATTTCCTACCCTTAATTCTTTACTTCCTTGTGGTTTGAGTAATGATACAAGTAGATTTGGCTTTAAATAATTTCGATGTTGCATTAAAGAATGCAAATCAGATATGTATTAGAAAGTTTGATCGACTTTGATACTTTTAAATCAGGAAGTGAAGATAGCTATAGTATTTTTCTTTCTTTTATAGCTGTTGTTTTATCTTATCTGGGCTTCTTATAAGGTTAATTATTGAAATTATTTCGTAATACATTTTTGGAGCCTTTTTCTGATTTTGATGCTAACATTTGCAATTGTAATATATGATCTCATCATAGGAATAATCAGGATATGTATGAAGAGCTGAACTAGCTTATTATTTGCTATTTGTGGTATTTTCAAGATTTTTACCTTTTGAACGCCAGATTAGTTTACAGTTTTATAAATCAATTTGTAAATTAGATTTAGATGAAAAGGTGAATTATTTATTTTAGCACTGATTTATGTTGATTTTTTTAAGTTGAAGGTTTTTCAGTCTAGGCTTATAAAAGGCAAATATTCTTATATGAAAAATAGTATTCATGTATATTCAATGAGAATATTCTATATAGATATGTATATCCTAGTAATATAAATCTATATTCAACAACATCGAAACCCATATAAAATAAATCTATAATGCATCTTTTCCATAAAAAATTAACCCCATTATTTGATACAACACTTAAATTTTACCTGCCAATATCCAACCTAATCTAATGACAATTAACCAAACCTTTAATTAACTTCTAGCCTACTTCCACAATATATACAATAAAAAATCTTCACATGATATTTGCCAACAGTCTTCGGTTCACTACAGCACTTCAACGACTGAAACCAATACTTAATAAACTGTAAAAAATTAAGCTTCTGTAGTTCATACCTCTCTGAAAAATAAGTATTAGTATTACACGTTAAACAAAACTTTTGATGGAAATTCATAAGTTTAAGCGAATTCTGAACCTTGTTTTCAAACCGAAATTGAGTATAATTCCCTTCAATTGTCTCTTCTGATACCATAGATACTCTATTACTATGAACAACTTGCTCTGTTGTAAATGAAAGTCCATAGTCAGAAAAATAACTAACGTTTCTTGATAAGTATATGCTTTCTAACGGTACTAAAGAGATTTGTGAGAGTTTGTTACTATTATGAGACTGGAGAGTCATACAGGGGGGAGAGTTTTTAGGATGTGAAGGATGGAGAGAGAAACTTGAAGATCCTGATTCGGAATGTGGCTTATGGATATTCATTATTAAACAGCTTATTTTAAATTAATATGAAGATATAAGATGATTTTTGAAGGATATAAGAGGTTAAAAGTTACCTGAGGATGAGATCGACATGAATATAGGAAGGGGTTATGCAGGAAGTGTAGAGATCTAGTAAGAATTATAAGATAATGTGGTGGATATATAAACAGCATATTTAAAAACTTAAATTTTTTTATCAAGCCTTTAGATCATATAATTAATATAATCTCCAACATAACTACAAAAACCTCAATAATATACTGTGAATAGTATCTTTAATCTAAATCTTATAACTCAATATCTCTTCTATGTCTAATAACAGCTTCCAACATCGAAACACTAATTGGTTTAAGCGCTAAATAACCCATACCAATATAATTCATTTCTGACTCAAAGCATTTTGAAGAGCAATCTCTATTTCCTGAAACTGCACATATAAAAGTCCTTGGATATTTATTTTCCTTTTCCTTTTGCCTAATTCTCATTGAAGCCTGATATCCATTCATCCTCGGCATGATCAAATCCATAAATATTATTTGATACATATACCCTTGACTAGAATAATTATCATACATATCAACAGCTCCAATACCATCTTTAGCAAATTCACAGCTAACATTTGTTACTTTTTTAAGTAATTCTTGTAAGACTTTGCGGTTTTCTTCAAAATCATCAACGATAAGTACTCTGTAAACGCCTATTTCATAGTTTAGATTTTGTAAACATTCTTTGTAAAGGAATTTTTTGACTTGTCTTTTGTTAGTTATAGTGTACTTTGGGGATTCAAAAGTATTTTTTTTACTTTTTCTTAATTTGATTGTTGTGCTAGATCGACGAACTTTGTTTGGGTTTAGAAGGATGTCTACCATGCCAGTAAAGCTTTGGACTTTTTGGATGCTTGGCATGGATTTTGGAGATCGGTTTTGGATTTTGCTTGTTATGTTGTCGTCGCTTGACCCGTCTTCACTGAATTTTATTATGATTTTATCTTCTGTTTTGTGAGTGAAGCCCACACTGATTTCGCTTTGAGACTCGATCTTCAACTTGGATTGGGAATTGCTTTGGTTTGACTCGTTTTTGTGCCAAAGGATTCTTGAGTTTCTTATAATGAATTTGTTTGATAGTTGAAGAGGAAAAGAAGTAGGGATGTTCATAGATATTGGGAATCTAATGAAAAAGGATAAGGCCACTTTGTTTTTACTATATGAAATTTCTTGAACTTCAATTTGCAAAGCTTTCAAATTAGCTGAAAACAATGCATAGCTCAAGGAAAATTTTTTTGCAAAAATTTCAAATTCCTCAAAATTTCTTTTTCTGTTTTCAAAAATCAGAGACAAAGTTTCCCGCTCAATATTATCTGCTGAAAATGAGCAATTAAATGTATAGCAAATAGTGTTGTTGGTTTCAAAGCTTTGCAATGTCAATTCTATTGAAGAACTATTTAATGCTGTATTTTTAGCAAAGTCGATAATAACATGTAGGAATAATTTTATGCGTATTTCGTTACTAAGAATTGATACTTTTGGACTTTCATTTGTAAATCGATAATCAACACTTTTTTCTGATGATTTTATGTTGAAAAATTCTATTGAGTTGATAATTTCGTTTGCAAAGTCTAAGACTTTGGCTTCTTGGCTTAGGAAGTATTCAGTTTGTTGTTCTAGAAAAAGCTGATAACTCCAGTAATTTATGCAGAAGCGGTAGAAAATTTCTAACACAAGGGGTCTAACCTTTTCTTTGCTTTCGTAATTGTCTATTATAGCTTCATTTAGTTCACCGAGACACTGTTCCTGAGCAAAATAGAAAAGGCTGAATATTTTCTCACTGTAATTTGCTTCTACTATTTCTATCAAACTCAATTCAACACATCTTTCAAATTTCCATTCAACAGACTTCATCACAGCCAGCCACACAGTATTACTTTCTTTAACAATAACCTCTTCTCTTTCTTTCCCTTCAAAAACTTTTTTTATAAACCCACAAATAACATCATAATTGGTTCTTGTAAATATGATATCTAAACTTTTTTCCTGCATGCTTTTCCCCCCATGCGAATACGCTTTATTCGCAGCATGATTCATAAGAATTATTTTTAAACGCTGAGATATTATCACAGCTGGATAAGGGATTTTCATCCATAATTCTCGATAATTATGATTTTCTTCTTTATGTCTTTTGATTTTCTTCCAATTATCCCTAAAATCTTTTTCGAACAAATAAGCTAAAAAACTATAAAAAACTACTGAAAAAAATGCGTTGAGAATGCTTTTAGGGCATATTAGTCCAAGTTTTGCGAGACTGATAATTAGAAATACTTCCCAGTGCTTCCAGACAAAAAATTGTAGCAAAAATGATGGAAGCAAGCAACCTAATAATTCAGGTATCGTCCCTTTGCTGTAATTGTACATTATAAATACAAAAGAGGCAACTTCTAACGATAAATTCCTTAGTAAACTGTGAGGAATTAATGGTACAACATAGAATGCTATAAAATATATTGGTAGAAGCTTTATAAATACGAAGTATAATGATAAAAGTATCATAACTGCAAGCGTAACCAAAGAAGATATGTGATGAAGTTTGAGGCATTCTTCTCTAAAGTTCAATTCTATGTTCGAGTTTGTGAATCGTAAGTTCCAACTTTGACTGAATTTATCTAGCATTTATATATCTGGGATAAAATATTTGCTTAAATTATCAAATTTTATTTTCTGAAGTGAAATTGAAAAAAACTATGAAAAATAAAGGGTTATTGATTAATAAAGACAACAGTAATCATTTTAATTATACTTTAAGTTCGATAATATTAAATTTTGTATACGATTAACTATATAAGAGATTTTTGGAAAACAGATGGGTTAGATATTTAAAATAGAAGGATTTACACTTAAAAATATATATATGTTCTGTTTTATTAATAGCCTTTAAGATATATAGCATTAAAATTAGTGATTTGTTAAATATAAATTTATAAAACTTCATTGAAATGTATATTAATATCATTTAAGAATAGGTCATGCTTTAAAAAATTACTAGAAAACATATCATCAAAAATAAAATTCAAATAATCATTAGTGATTTCTAATACAAATTTACATTATCCAACAATATGAAATTTAGATAAAACTTCAAATTGCTTCTTTATCTATATAGATAATATGCAAATTATCAAAATAAAGATTTATTTTACATGTCCTACATTTAGAAATGTAGTTTAAGTATATTTATTCTATATAAAATCAGCATTAAAAAATCCAAATATTTTTTAAACTTTCTTCCTGTCTATCAAAAGATGATTAATAAGTATTAAGAACTAAATATATTTTATAAGCTTCATATTTTTATATTAGAGTACATTTCTTTATAACTTTACAAAAATTTAATTATTTCCTAATAACATCTAAATTTAAAAACTATTTAGAAGTCAAATATTACTTATAACTATATATATTTTCCCAAGATCTCATAAGCTAGCTCTAAACTTTTTCAGCATTTTCCATAATATAACATGTAAAAATAGATTCTATTTTTATATTATTATCATTCAGCACAAACAACTTTATATTAAATGTTATACATAAAGCCACACTTTAAAATAATTTACTCTTAAAGGCTTATACTCTTTTAATGAATTATAGTCAATTTATACAAACTTTTTATATACAAAAAATAACTAATATGAACCTTTAACCAGCACAAATACACGTAAAAAAACACATCAGTCAATATTAAAAGTAAAATCCTTTAGCTAATCGATTTGTTTAAACTAATTCTGTGCAGCTAGAAAAAATGTCTACAAGGTCAGACATTCTTGTAAAAAAGTCCCTAAAAAATCCTTTATAACACAACCCAAGAGGAATTTTTTTCATTCTTTCCTTAAATCAGTTAATTTCTTATTGTCTAGTCAATTTTTTTAATACTTTCAAGTCTTGGTAAAAATTTAGAAAAATCTATCAAAAATCATCAAATTGACTATGCAAAAGCAAAATAATCCTTGCTTTCAAAACTTGTCAAAAATTATGATTAAAATAGAGCTGTGAAATTTAAATGAATATGCATATCCCTATGAAAATTTCACTGTTGGATTACCATTTAAAGGTTAATTTTAGGATAAGGTAGCATGGGAAACCCTTGGCGTTCTTGTGAGATTCCTGGTAGCTCGTAATTTTCTCTTTTTGTTTCACACTCAACTTTTATAAGGTTAAAATCTGAGTAATCTTGCGTTTCTGTGCACTTCACGAACATGGAAGGCGTACCTTTAACTGCATGAATCCTCTTGTGAAGCGACAATTGTGATGCTTGCCGGAAGGATTTGTCGCAGGTAACACACTTAAAAGGCATGGAACCCATATGGATATGGAAATGCTCTTTAAGACTTTGTTTGCTCGAAAAAAGTGTTCCACAAATCTGGCACTTGAATTTTTTCAATCTCATATGAACTGACTCAACATGCCTTTTTAAGTTGAATTTCGTCGCATATTCACTTCCGCAATCTGAATACATACAGCAGTACATGTTAACCGGGGTGTCATTGAGTAACTTCTGTGACATTATTTTATTTAATCTTAGACAATCATTTAAGAAAAAATAGCAACGGCTATGCATTTAGCGTAAATGACCAATTGAAAAAAAAATGTTAGAGTCAAATTCTATGATCTATACAGTTTTTTAGCAAAAGTCCTTCTGATATGAACTATGCCTTGAAGATTTTACATAAATTCCTAAATCTCAAAGGCTAACTTTGAGACAGGATTTAAAAATTCTGGTTTTTTTTACTTTTTCAAAGAAAGTTATCTTTGCTATATCAAGGTCAAGAATTATTACTGGTAGGATTTAGCGAAACTCCTAAACGGGCAAGAAATTATGATATAGGATTTTGAGTTCCATTTTTAAGTAGAAATCAAAAGACTCTAGAATTGCCTTATAGATTTTTTAGCATTTCTAAACGAAAAGATACTAATTTTCATATAAGAAGATAGAAAAAAAAAGGAGAGACCTCAAAGCTGCTGGGTTTGAAAGGAAAAGCCCTTCTGATTACCATTTTATTATTGGATTAAATAAAATCAACCCCATATCACAGATTTTGAATACTAGAATTGAAATGCAGCAGAGACTTTATAAGAGATGAATATGAAATTTTCAACCTTTGGGTAAGTTAGAAGCTAAGCACTTGCTATAGTTTTAAAGTTTATATAAAGGGTTTTTGAGATAGTAGTTTATCGGTAGTTGCAAAATATTTTTTAGAAAGCCTCTAAGTTTTTTTATCTTGTTATTGAATAACTTGATAATAGCCTTTTATAAGAGTATGTGTAATAAATTTAATATTGGCTCAAGCAAGAAAAAAAAATATCATGGTAGTTGTATTTTAATGTCAAACTAAATTTTTTTTTATTTTTACAAAAGATCATGGTTCATACGATAAGTAGTTTGAGAATTAGCCTATAAGGGCTTGATTGTTTACGATTTTCTTGTTGTCTCTGCTAAAAAAAACACACTTTTAGACTATTTAAGCCAAGTTTTACTGATATCTTAAAAATTAAGAAAACTTATACACAAACTACAGATTGACCTTGAAAAATATATTTTAAACGATTTATAATATTGCAAATTCTTAATTACTTAGCTGCTATTTCTCTGACAAGGTACAACTTCTTATCAGATTATCTCCTATGGTGAAAATGGAAGCTAAAAAACTTATAAAGGTTCCCAAAAATCACAAATACATAAACATTTTTGAGGAAAATATAAAAATAAACCTTAATAGGAGTCTTATATGCAAATGCTTGGGCTAAAAAATATAAGATTATGAAAAATGCATTTTATTGTAAGAAAAACTGTAAGGAAAGAAGTAGGATTAATTAAGATGTTTTGTGATATCAATGCTATTTAGATCTTTAAACCAATTATGAATCAACAAATCCTGCAGTTTCATTCTGTCTGATGCTTTTCTTGTGAGTAATTTGACAACAATTTCTTTTGCATCTTGGCTTATCCCATTCCACCGTTCATTTTCTATATCGATTTTTTTTTTCAAGATCCGATTTGCAATTTCTTGGTCGTTTTCTCCGTAGAATGGGATTTTTCCTGTTAAAAGTATGTACATGATTACACCAATCCCCCATATATCAGGAGTCTCTCTATATGGAATTCGGGAAATAAGCTCTGGCGAAGCATACTTCAGTGTTCCAACAGCTTCTTGTGAGTATTGTCCAGGACCAAGTATACAGCTAAGCCCAAAATCTATCAGCTTTGGCTTTAAACCATTCGATGTCTCAAGTAAAATATTTTCTAGCTTAATATCTCTATGACAAATGCCGTAAGAATGTAAATAACTAACAGCATTGGCTATTTGGAATATGAGGACTTTAGTAATTTCTTCAGAAACTTTAAATCCTCTTGTTTTAAGCCATGAAAACAATGATCCTCCCTGAATATATTCAGTTATTATATAGAGTTTTTTTGAAGTTTCATAAATATCTTTAAGTTGGACAATGTTTTCATGTTTGCAAATTTTTAGGATACTGATTTCTCGTCGCAATCGAGTTTCAGATCTAGGGTCCAGTGGCTCTTTTGATATGATTTTTATTGCGACTAACTCTTCTGGAAGATTTTCACCAAGTTTTTTGGCTAGTTTTACTTTCCCATAAGCTCCTTTGCCAATAACTCTCTTTGATATTGAGTAATCTATTGAAATATTCCGGAACTTGCTCACAACTTTAAGCTTTTGAAGCCATTTCTCTTGTTCTTCAGCTGAGCTCGCCGTGAAATCATATGTAAATTTGTTGTTTTTGATACTAAATTCACAATTTTCTTTCTCTTCTACAAACATATCACTCACAAGAATCATACCTTTAATATTTCCCCCTTTACAGATTGAATAATTTATAGCTTTGTTTGCGAGTATTGCATAATAAACTCGATTTTTGAATTTCAATGTCCCTTCCATCAGAGCTTTTTCGCTAAATTTTGGAATGAAAATTGCGTTGAAGATTTCTGGCATAAAACTTAAGATATTTTGTAACACATGCTCACCGAAATCTGCATCTTCGATAAGGCGCTCATGAAATGGTTCATAAAATAAATACTTGTCATTTTCAAACAATTCTTCTATTTTAGAAGATATTTCCCACTCTGGTTTGAAATCCTTACCACATTTTTGACAGTGATTAGGCAGATATTCGTATATGCACTTAACATCAGCTCTGTTGATTTGCCCATTTCTGCTGAAATTAAATATTTTGAAAAGAAAATCTGTCACAGCTTCAAGTCTACCTTGATAAATTATGCTTATCCCCAAAACAAATTCTTTAACATCTAGCTTATTATCTTCATCTTCATCTAAACTGTTAAAGACTTGCTCACCAAGTAATCCAGGAAGCTCTGTTAAGCGTAAGAATTGGTCTCGATCTAAATAAATTCCTCCACATCTAAAAGCAAGTTCTTTAAAAATCTTTTTCAGTTTCCTTCTGATTTTGATAGATGACTCGCCTTTTCTCCTTCTTGTAAACTGACTTAAAAACGTATGGCACATAATTATTATGAAATTTTACACACTATGAATTCTGCTTTGCTATAGAGAAGATAATTGCAAAAATAATTTTATTAGCTATGAAATAATTAAATTATTGTTTTTATAGTAATTAGACGAAAAATTTGATTGAAGAAATATAAAGAGTTTTGATTTTGTTGAGATTTATAATTAGTATTTATATCTGATTTAGTGCAGAAAGTATACCCGACCATAGCTCAGTTGGTAGAGCATGGGACTGTAGAAATGTAGTAATCCCAGGGTCACCGGTTCAAATCCGGTTGGTCGGACTTTTTTTTTTGTCCCTGAAAATTAGTTTTTATAGTAGATTAAATAACTTTTAAATATTTGATTAGAGTGCTCAGACTCCTATAAGGTTTCATGATGTATTTTATTTGTTTTCAGTGATTTGAACTTGGGGATATTTATGAGTTTTTTAAATGTCTTTATTGCGATTTCGCTAATGATACGATAAATAAGAGTATTTTTATTTAATTCTTATTTAATACAGAATATACTAAAATCATTTCAAACAATTATTATAACTACGTTAATGTATATTTTATTAGGATTTAAAGCCTATAAAAATTATTAAAAGATTTTTTTATAATGGCCTTGAAGAAGCTAATTTTCCACACAAAAATTCATAAGCATCTAAGTGAATACCTTATAAATATGCACATAAACTTTATAGTAAAAGTATATCTCATTTGATTAAAAAAAAAAATTTTCTGGTAATTTATGAGGGTATTAATTATATTTTAAAATAAACAAGATTGCATAATATCAAATGTTTGATTTTAGACAGCGAAATATCTTCATTAGCTTTAATCTTTATAAAGTTTTATATAATTGTATATATCGTCTAACTTATAGATTTTTCACAGAAGCAGAAGTACACAAAAAAATTTTTCTCATAATTTCCTATTATTATTCCAAAATTTTCACAGATGCACAATCCGAAAACCACAACCTAAATATTTATCCCTATCACAATTTCTCATCAAAAATATCCTCCATCATTTCCCCAAGCATCAAAAAAAGTTTACTCAACCGTCACTTTTTTCCATAATTTTTTCCCTTTCTTATAATCTATTTCCTCATCTCTCAATCATTATATTCAAATAAAATATCCTTGCAAAAAAATATCCTTAAGTCCTTCCGATATAAATCAAGAGTTTTTCACAGTATAAAATTTCATGAAAAAACTATCTCATAATGAGATCAGCGTCTAATAATAGATAGGCTTTAAAATTAAATTAGGCTCTAATCTTATTAAGTTGCCGCTTTAAAGTATTAATCCATTCCTCTGAAACTTGAGGTTTACTCCTAGTCGTTAATTTCTCACACGACTCAAGCCGATTTCTAAACTCCTCAATTTCAGAATCAATACTTCTGTTTGGAGATTTCGATTCGTCAGTACTTGTATCAGAGAAAAGCCTTTGGAATATTTTATTTGATTTCTTCCCTTGAAGGAGATTCACAATACTGCCAAATGGGAGCAAATCTGTATCTTTGTAATTTACTGACAATGCTTTAAAATCATTATAAATTGTTTTTAATTCTTGGTTCTTCGATAGTGATATATCAACTTCCCATGCAGGCTTAAGGATTTTACAATAGAAAATTAATTTTGATATGTTGGCATTTGACTGCGATTCTGTTATCTTTTCAAATAATGCGCAGACCGATTCAATGCATGCACACGATTCCAGAAGGAATACACTGAGCTTACTTGGAATGCTTGGGACTTGTAATAAAATATCTTCAATAATCTCATTGGCTAGACGCAATAAAAGCAGGTCTAGATTTGGATGCTTTATTATTGGAAGAGAAGAAAGATCAGCTTTGTAGGAGTCATTTGTTGAAGTTAAACGTGATCGGTATGTGCTTAAGAAGTTATTGAGGATTTTTCGTAGTGTGGGCTCGATGTCGTTTGGATCAGACATTTTTGAGTCAGTTTTAGAGAGTTTTTGCTGCGGGGTTGTAGAACCAAGTTTTGTGTTTTCTGATATGCTTACTTGTTTCTTTTTTGTATTCGTGTTTCGATTTCTTGAACCTCTTTTTCCCATTTAAATTATAACTGAATTTAAAAATGCTGTTTGAAACATATTAGATGACTGTTGCTAAATCCTTGGAGAAGATGAAAAGGATAAGAGATAGAGAAAAAAAATGGAAAAGAAGGTTTTAGGCTTAAAAATGCAAGATAGGGCTTTTGGTTGGGAAAAAGCTCAGAATTTGTTGTGGGTTGGGGAATTAAATAGAGTCTTAAGATTTTATAATACAATTCAGAAGGATTTTGTTTTTGGTGTATTGATGTTTTCTGATGTAAATGAGTTGAGATCAATATATTATTAAAAGTTTTTTATTAGAATTACTAAAAGCTTTAGTAGTGGGCAATATTTTTTGCTAATATACTAAATTAAGATAGGTTTATTAGTATTAATTGATTCTTATCGCCAATCAAATATTGGCAAATTTTTAACGATGCCATTAGTTTCCTTGCTCTATGTATTATATCGATTTAATCTTTGATTAGGTATTAATAAGCATTATCTTAGCTTGTAGTTCACTTTTTAATTTATTAAAATTTGTGCAGTATAGCACTATTTCAAGTAATTCTAGATTATCTAATTACTTTTAAGAAACTTTATAAGTGAACGCTTTTTAATTATAAACTATATTTTGAATAATTCTTTTTTAATATAGTAAGTAAAATAGAATACAGGATGAGATTATCTAGTCTTTACATAATTTGTTTAAAAATATTGAATAGCATCAATCGATAGGGTGAATAAACTTTTTTATTTATAGTATTTATTTTTCTAATCTAATTTTAGAAGGAATTAAATCTTCTCTGAGACAGTGCAAAATAATACTGCCATAAAACCCATTAAATAAAGTGTCAAATCTATCTAATGGAGCTCCAACTATACTTTCTTCCACACGATATCCAAGTACCATCACAGATATAATTGCAATCATAAAACGAAATAACCCTTTAATAGCTGATGCAACAGTTCCTGCTATGAAAAACCAGAAATCCCAAAAGCAAAAGTAAACCTTATTTTTAATATAATTGTTCTTATCAGTTAATACACGAAAATATGATGCTCTGTATAACTATTACCCGAAAAACAAGGGTATAAGTGTAATCCAAAATGCAGCTTCTCTATTTTTAATATAATCCCAAATCCCAATACGAACGTCATACAAACTAAAGCAATATGCTGTAGAAAACACTGAAAAACCAAAAATAATTTCTAGAAATACAGTATTAACTATAAACTGTGCACAAAAAAAGATACTATTATGTGCTTTAAATTTCCATATTCTCTCAAGGCTTGAAGATTGTTCACCTTCACTTTTTAATATCAGCCAGATTTTCTTAAACATGTAAAACATATTAAAAATGGAAAAAATCGCAAGTAATAACCCAAATATCATCCCTATAGTAATACATATAAATAAAGGTTCTAAGTACTCATTAACTTTTTTTAATAATTGAATACCTTCTTTATTTGTTATAATGGATAAAGTACTAAGATTTATGGCTATAAATGGATTATCAGGTGGGCATTCCTTTAGGTAATCAATTTGATCATCAACTAATTTTATAAGGTTTTTGAGTGAGTAGGATAATACAATCACAATAAAAGCATAGGAAAAAGTTAATAAAAATGCAATAACCCCTGCAGCTTTAATCCTCAAAGGAAAATTAATCTCTAATGCCAAAAGTTCCCTAGTATCATTAAGTGATGGTAAAAATAGAATTTTCTGCAATCCTTTATTAATACCTTTCCCAATCTGCGAAAAGAACTGCAAATTTTCCCCAGCTTTCTTTGGGAAAATCAATAAAACCATCCAATAAATGCTTATAATCCCTCCAATAATAACTTTTAAATATGCATAAGCAATAATTCCAACATACCCAACAATATCCCCATTTGCTCCTGAACAAAAAATTGCCTGCATAATAAATACATCAATCAAAACCAAAGAAAAATCATAAAAACTAAAAGATGCACAAATAAATGTCATTAAAACTGGACAAGATTTCAAATTTCCAATAAACACAAGTGGATAAAAATAATGACTATATTTTGAAAAACTATAATTCAATTTGAGATAATCTGGTAAGCCAGCTATATAATTAGGAAAATAAGGTTCGCATAATCCATTAGCAGTATAAATTCCAAGAAGTTCAGTATTAAGGCCTATCATATAAAGTCCTGCAATAAGCACACTAAGCTCAGGAGACTTCATATGGTCTTGCAAGAAGTCAATAAAAACTGATAAAATGTATTTTATAAAGAAAAAATACCTAAAATGCTTTTTCCAAAATGAGTCTCCCCACATATCCAAAGGACTTTCATGTAAACCCTTTGTTTCAACCATATTATATTTATTAGTAAAGATGTGAGAAACTTTATAGAAAATTTACATAAACTCACATTTTAGTTTTAGATTTATATTTTCTATACATGAACTGAATGAATATTATCGCATCTCTTATTTTTCGGTATAATTTTCTTATCATATAACCCCTGAATCTTTTTTGTATGCGAACTGTAGAACTTTTCAGTTTAATATATCGTAATCTTGGTACAATCATTCTTATAAAACTTTGGATTTTAACTAAGGAATTGATCTGATGGGTTATGTCTGCTCTTTTTCCTTCTAAAAAGTTTCTTTTATTATTAATTGTAGGTGCATTTAATAAACTAGGTTTGTTTTCAGATAAATTTTGAGGGTTTTTAGGTTTGATTGCTTCTAATGCTGGCTTTTTGCCTGAAGATGAAGTATTTATAGTGGAGTATGGACTGAATTCTGGAATTTTGTTACTTTCTAGTGAATTGAAAACACTAGATGATGAATTTNGACTGAATTCTGGAATTTTGTTACTTTCTAGTGAATTGAAAACACTAGATGATGAATTTCTGTTTGATTCGATAGGCTTTATTGGTGATATATCTTTTGTTGACGTATATTCTCTTGCAGAATTTGATTTTGCTGGAGTTTCTTGTCCTTGGCTTTTTGGGATTTGAGGTCTTTTGATTGGGGCTGAGTTTTTTTCATTTTCTTTAGATGAATATGGTGTTTCTTTTTCTCTCAAAGAGTCTTTTCTGGTTCTTGAAACAGTTGGCCTTTTTTCAGGAATTTCAGCTAATGGAGCCTTTTGGATTATTTGAAAATCTTTTGTGGGTTTTTGATTGTTTGAATTCCTTCTTCTGTCATAATAACTCTGATCTCTATTATTAGTATTTTGATTTTGAGTTCTTTCTAAGTATCTTTGAGATGTATCCTCAGAACTATTTCTTGAAGATTCATTCATTAAACTTTCATTAGATGAATCTATTTTATTGTTTTTTGAAGCACTTTCTGATCTATATCTAGAATTGGACTCAGTGGTCGGCCTTGAGTTTTGACTTTTTCTTATTTTAGCAAGTTTATTTACTTCACTCATTGGATTTTGTAAATCAATACTTTGATTTTTAATACTATTTGGATGTTTCACTGAAAGATTCAGTTTATTATTTTTTTCCTTAGGAACACTTTTAATTCCTCCATGAACTGATGAATTTATTTCAGGTTTTACATTATGTTGTCCAGGTCTTAACTCATCTTTTTGTATATCTCCAAGCAATTTTGTAGAATCAACCATAAGTTGGCGTTCTCTTCCATTAACAATCATTTTTGTATTAGGGTGACAGAAACTTCCCCCAGAAAGATTTTGCATTCTTGGGTTTCTAATAACATATCTTTTGCATATCTTATTTCTTACTTTAATTTTCTCCACAAGTTTTCTTCCTCTTATCCCTCTCCACCACTTTTGTATTTTTACAGCAGCACTGTTTTTCATTCTCCTCAACCTTTTAAATAAACTTTTCCACCATTTTTGTATAACAGCAGCAGATTTAATATGTTCAAGATTATACTTCATTTCCTCAATAGGTAAATAATTTTGATGTCCAAAAGCTTTATTTTGTGTTTTTTGTATCCGCTTTCTTTCTATGCCTTTAGCTGAAGCTGGTATTTGCTTAATAATATTAGAATTTGAACCTGCTTTAGTAATCCCAGCTGATTTTCCTCTAAAATGATTTATTTTTTTGCTTTGATTGCTTTGATTACTTTGTGATCTTGCTGATCCATTAACTTCTCTCAAACTAGCTTTTAATGATAAAGTGACTTCATGGTTTTTTCCTAAGTGCTTCATGCTAAGATTTAAACCAGTTTCATAGCATTCTTTACTGTCTTTAATTTGCTTTAAATATTGATATTCATTTCCAACTGCTTGATATGCTATTATAAATGAACTGATCAAAGTTTTATTTTGCACAAAGTTATGCCTTAGTAAGAATAAAGATTTCAGTGCATGCCGAAGAGCTTTTTCATGATCATCTTGTTCTGAGTAGATTTTGCTTATATTAAGATGAGAACAAGTTAGATTTGCAGTATTTGATTCACATAGTTTAGAAATTTCACATGATTTTGCGAAGTATTCAAGAGCTTGTAATGGTTTTTTTAGTTTTTTTAAATAACATCCTAGGTTGTTGTATGTCATTGCTAACAAATTGTATTTTTGCTGGCTATCTTTTAGACTTTTAGCTGTTAGCAAGGCTTGATTTAGAAAGAACATTGCATGGTCGTATTTTTCTTTACGCAAATGCTCAATAGCAGATTTGTTTGAAGCTATTATGGAGTCTTCAATTTGCTTAAGGGAATCTTCCATCAAAGTTAAGAATAATATTTATGGTGAAGGTTTTTGTTTATTATGATTTGGAACTGTTTTCAGGTATTTAGGGGCTTTGCAGTTAAGGAAAGAGTTTTAAAAGGGTTTGGATGCTGTTTTAATTTTTAAAAGATTTTTAACAAGAATAAATGAGTTACTATTTTGCTAGAATATACTTTTAAGAGTTTAGAATATTGAAAAATTTAAACAAGTTTCTAGAATAATATTAAATAATGAATAATATTAGTGTTTAAGCATAATAAATATTTTGAAAAAATTGCTTAGTTAAAAAAGAAAAAGATAATTCAACTTTGAAAGTTCAGGAAATTTATTAGGTAAGAATTTTTTGATTGAAAAATGCTAAAAGCACTAATATTCTTAAATAAAAGTCTTATACCATAATAATTAATTATTTCAAACTATTATTTCATTAATACCTGCCACCCCAGGCATTAAAACTATAAATACCCTTTTCACTTGGGTCTTGGTTTAATGTTGAGCAAGACATACTCCCTGACTCACTGCAACAGGCCAAATGTATCCAAGAATGCTGAAGAACTTGTTCTGCTGTTGGTCTGAATGCAGGGTCAGGATTTAGCAATTCGTTAATAAATTGAATTGACAATGGAGATATGCCTTTGAACTCATTTTTTGAAAAAGAAAATTTACAATCTTTATTTTTCTTCATAACTTTTTCAGATTTCTTACTATAAAACGGTGGTATACCACTAGTAAGTATATATATAATAACACCAGCACTAAAGATATCAGCTTTGGTACTGTATGAGTTTCCCCGAAGTATTTCAGGGGCAATGTAACCTGGAGATCCAGATTTACTTCTTAGTGATTTATCTACATAGCAAGCAAGTCCAAAATCACATAATTTAAATTCGCAATCACTGATTGATGAAGCTATTAGAATGTTTTCAGGTTTCAAGTCTTTGTGGATTATCCCTTGGGAATGAAGATATCTCAGTGTTTCAAATAGTTTTTTACTGAAGGTCATTACTTCTTTTGGAGTGAATTTTATTCTTTTTTGGATTCGTGATAATAAATTCCCATAAGGAACATATTCAAGGACTAGAGATATAGTGGCATTATCCTCATAGATCTTGAAAAGTTTAATAATATTTGGGTGCTTCAGTTTCCTAAGTATTGAAACTTCATTATATAGTTGACGAAGATTTTTTGTATCCTTGAACATTTCCTTCTTCAATCTTTTTACTGCAAATTGTTCATGAGAAACTGAATCTTCACAGAGATAGACTTTACCAAATTTTCCAGAGTCTAGTTTTTTAATTTTAGCATAATCATGCTTGAATCCTGTTAAAATACCTATTTTTGACAAGTGACCCATCCATTCATCAAGCTCCTCAGCTGTAGCCACAAAAAAATCTTGACGGGTCTTAAGTTTAAATATTGTAAAACCGTACACAACATCCTCTTCGTGTTGTTCAACAAAACATTCAACTTTGCACCATTTGATATTAGAGATATAACCTTGGCCAGATGAATCAGTAAAAAGCATTGAACTTGTATTCAGCCTTACTTGAAATAGTTCCTTAGTCAGATTGTCTTTAGAAAACAGAAGTGCTCCTTGATATAGACGCTTTTTAGTGACTTGTTTTGGTTGTGGAATATTTAAAACCTTCCAAAAACCTTCTTCTGTCCATCGACTTGATTTTATTGTCAGAAAAAGTGACATTTATTTATGGCTAATAATCTTGCAAAGTTAAAGTTTTTATCAAGTATAAATTCCTAATTGTCGTGAAGTTTATTTAGGGGTTATACAAATTCTCATATAGAATTACTAATAAGAAACTGAATTTAAATATGGTTTATATATGTGTATATTACCTATATAATTCAACACTTTTGCTAAACTAATATTGCCTACCTATCAGAAAAATATGTCTATAAGAGTAAGACTCTGATAGAACTCTTGAATCCTCATAGCTTCAGAGAAGACCACATTACTTTGGTGACATTCAATAAAGTCAACAGATGACTTAGTACCTGTTTTCAAAGCTTATAAAAGCAAGAGATAAAACTTTAACTATAACAATACTATACATACTTATTATTTAACTTCTTTCCTTCAATATTTTCCTTAAGGCTATAAGAACTAAATCAAAACTTCAATCAAACTTTTTGCCCATTTACTTTAAAAAATTTTAGAGGAAAAGGCTGCCAAAAGTAGTATTCCAATCTTTATTTAAATCAAACTAGACTAATTTTATTTAATCTTTGAAAAAAAACTATATTTATCGATTCTAGACACTATAAATTATCTTTTCAGACGCATCAATTTCAAGCATATTTTTTTTTCTTATAAATAACTTTAGAAGGAATTAATTCATATGCATTTTCGAAATATTTATGCAAATTGCCTAATTCTAATCTATGCTTATAAATTTTCTAATGGTTACTAAGTTTTAATTACAATTCTTTATTAATTTATAATATAATATCTTTCGCATGGTTTTTTTATTAATAATTTGATAGAAGTGAATTATTTATGGATTAAAACCTGTAG
The DNA here is from genome assembly GCA_001970955.1 of Stentor coeruleus. Taxonomy (NCBI): domain Eukaryota; phylum Ciliophora; class Heterotrichea; order Heterotrichida; family Stentoridae; genus Stentor; species Stentor coeruleus. The sequence goes on from MPUH01000605.1 coordinate 26,518, forward strand.
ATACTTTACATTCTTGTGATCAATCCTAGCTAACTTTATTTTGCTATAATAGTTAAAACTTTAAGTGTTTTACCTGTATTGATTAAGAAAAGGAAAAATAATCCTAAAAGATAATTAATTATATTTGATCAAACTTACTTAGCATTCTCTTTCCTATTACACAAGAGTCTAAGAATTATCATCCCTTAAATTGTATCTTCTCCCAATTTATGCCAATCAAAGGTGGGGTACCTTATTAGTCAATATATCTACAAATAGTTAATAATAAGTTAAAAATAATAATTTCAAAACCCTCAATGCACATTATCCACACAAATCCAATAACCTTAATTTGTCAAGTTTTAATATCAAGCACATCGACAAGTTTAATCATTTTTTACAATTATCAGCAATGGTAAAATTTTCAGAGCTTATTAAAAATTTATAATCTAAAAGAGTCAAAAAAACACCCATACTGTCCATTAGAAATGCTTTCTAGTCTATCAACTCTAGGCTTAACACCAAGCTAATAGTAATAAACCCAGAAAAATCAAAGTTATTAAAAACCCTATCCTACCGAATATTTTTTAAGGCCCTATCAAAATAATAATAATCTTATTATCACTAATTTTCCAATTCTAATAAATAATTCCTTGCATATAATATTGAAATCTATCATAACAAGTAGTTGTCCAATGTCCAAGGCTTTCATCTATAAGAGAATTCACATACTTTTTATACTCACTTTGATTCATATTAGGTTTCGGTATTAGCCTATCACGGAATTCATTTATAACATTCTCACCATCTAAAAAACAAGGAAGGTTTGACCCAGACCCAGTCCGCATCATTTCTAGCATCACAATTATCTGTTCTGCTTTGTCTTTTAAAGCTTTAAACCCTTCAACACACAATCTTCGATATCGATTAAAAAGTTTTGACCGTCGGCCTCCAAGTAATTGTTCGAATTCTTCAGTAAGTTTAAAAGGAGCAGATTCAAAATTTAGATTCCCCCCAGGAGAATTTCCTAGCATAAAACCAAAATCAATATGAAGTATATGTCCAAGATGATCAACAAGTATATTTTGATTGTGCCGATCTTTGATTTGGAGGATATAGCATACAAGACTGTATCCTGCTAGGCTTTCTGCAAAATCTTTTTGGGCTTTTTTAAAACTTTGACTATTTGGGCCGTTGAATTTTAGATAGAAATAGTCAAGTAAAGAGTTTTTATTTGCAGGTAAAATGCTTTTTAAAGTGTGTATAGATAGAGCATCAGGCACACATTCTATTATTCCACAATTTGGATGGGTGGGTATAATTTCATAAGGTCTCAACCAGATATGGATTTTTTTTTCAACAAAAGTTTGTCTAAAAAAAGTTATCAACTGCATTGCAAGTTGTTCTTGTCTTAAATTTTCCCCACTTTTGACTATAATATTAACAAGATTCCAAGTTTTCAGATTTCCAAAAGGACTGAATCCTTTTACTTTTTCTTTTTGCTCGCAAATGCTTTCGTATTTATTTCCGTTTTCTTCTTGGACATAAGCCATGCTCACTCCTTCAGAAATCATAGAAAAAGACCTGTTTTGAAACTTTTCCTCATCAACAACTGTTAGAGTTTTTTTAACTTTGCAATGTTCTATAACCTCTCTTGCTTCAAAGTTACCTATTTCATTTGAGCATGTAGAAATTTCAGATACTAAAGAAAAAGAGCCTGCCCTTGATCTCTCAATAACATTAATTTCATTATAAGGGCAAAACACTTCAATTGAAATCCTAAAAGTATTACTTTCTTTAGTATCATAAATATGTACTTCATCTAAAGGGATATGCAAAACACAACAATTTCGCAAGTTTTCATTGTAAAAAGGTAAATAAACACTTGCTGGCAATAAACTGTTTAAAGATTTTAATTCACTATGGAGGAAAGCAAGCTTACTTTCCTTACTATCTTTACTGCCTAGATTTGTTGATATTTTAAAGAGAGAAGAAAAAAATAATGGGGTTGAATAAAAACTGTTTTCCTTTGGTTTTATAAAAAGTGGATCTAAAGGTATACATTGAGGGGTAATAAAACCTACAATTTTGCAATTTTTATAATTAACTCTATAGTCTTCAATAGCATCTAAAGTTTCTCTTATTAGCATATCTTTATCATAAGCATCGAAATCATTCAATAAATTTTCAATTCTCTTAGAATATCCTAAACAGATTTTTCTTGAATCTTTATAAACAAATTTTATTTCATCAATAAGCTTTTCAATATCAAAAATCGGATGTTCTAATTCAGTAAAATTAATTGAATTTAAAAACCATATGACCCGATGGGCAAAATAAAAGGACTTTTTGCAAAGATCAAGGATGATTATCAATAAATTTTCAGCTTCTTTAGAATCACCGAATAGTAAGAAATTGCTAATTAGATCTTACCAAAGCTGAGGGATATAAAATTCTAAATCATCACGAATCACTGAATCACCATCTGGAGATAGTTTGCAGTCTTTTATGCTAAATTCAATTGATTTGTGGCTGTATAAATCAAGTAAAACTGTGTAAGTTTTATCTAAAATGCGTTTTCCATGTAATTTATCACGGATTCTTGCCCATAAATGAGAAGGCTTCCAACTAATGTTGTTCTTATTATAAATTACCCCTCTTCTATTACAGCAGCATATGCATCTTGAAAAGCGTGACCACCAGGACTCTCTATTTTGAACAGGGACACCAAGCAAGGGTGAATCAAAAGATGAGTCCATAGTTTAAATATTATAATTTAATGCTTGATTTATAGTTATTTTAGTTTTCTAGATGCAATGCATTATTATTTAAAAATTATTTAGTTTCATCTAATCTTACTTGTTCACTTTTTTATTTGTTGGCTTATATGATAATAAAAGTGAAGATCAACTGACGTCATATGTTTCAAAGTTTATGCAAAATATTTTTTTTTGAGTTAAGAAGTAAAAAATATAGGCTTATTCAATTGTAATAGGTTTATTTATATGCTTAATAAAATTATTTTATAAAGAGTTGCATGATTAAGTTTTCAAGTAAGCAATTTATTTGAATTTTAGATTTTTTGATTGATTATTATTTTGGTAACTTTTTAGTTTTATTCATACAGATGTGGTAATAGTATAAGTTTGATGCCTTAATTATCAGCGTATATGAGAAACTTTGAATTCAATTTATGCTTATTTGATAAGTTATCATATTGGCTTATTAACACCTAAGCCATCTAGAGAAAAAAATATTTTTTACTATTTTGATATTCAATTTCTAAAATTTGCAAACTGATTTATTTAAAAATTCTTGGTTTATTGTTTTAGAGTCTATAAACTGAAAGTATAATAAATTTCATATCAGATACTTCAATTCAAATTTATTCTGATTTTGATGTAAACTATGTTGTTGTTACATAAACTGAATAAAAATTTACCCTTGCTATTATCTTTAGTATAAAATAAATATTTTTATACTATGGCCTATCTATAATATCTCATAAACTATCGTCCCCCTATTTTCATCACAAATTTAGATTTAACTCCAAAATTTTTCTAGTCCAATTTAAACAAATACAATTTTCCACTACTCACGACCTATAATTAAACCTACTAAATAATCTTAATTTCAAAATCATAAAATATCAGTTCAGCTAAAAGTTCTAAACCCTTTACAAATCTTCCAGCAAAAACAAGTCATTTTATATTTACCCATGTCACTAATACAAAAAAAAAAGTTATAATGCAAGGAAAACATGATAAGGCAATTCAAGTGTGTGACTTTGACCTAGCCTCAGAAACTTCATTCATAAGCTACTGCATGGCAAATGAAGTGTCTTCAATAAATGAAAACGAAAATGAAAGTGAAAATGAAGTTCTTTTAAACAAATCATTATCTTTAAGTAACCACATAAAAGTCTTAAACAAAGAACTCAGTGATCAAGAACGAACGATGGAACTTCAGAATCAGCAAATAAAAGTCTTAAAGGATAGTATAAAAGATTTAGAGCGAAAATTCATATTCGAAAAAGCCTATGGTAATCAGCCAGGACCATATTCAGACCATTTGAAAGCTAGTATTTGTAAGCTTATAACTCAGATACCCAAACTCACACAAGAAGGTGAGGGTTTAATAAACCTGATATTTTCCTTGTTATTACTCTCCCCAAATGAAATTTCCGAAATACAGCGTATAAGAAGTTCAAAATCCACACGAAGCCTTATGTGCACATTTACTTTATAAAATAATAACACAAAGGCTTTATAACACTTAGCATATGAGCTTATCAAAATTAATGTTTTTCTAGCAAAATTTTATAAACTTGAGATTAATTATATTTAACGGAATGGAAAACTATTTTTTAAAGAGAAAAGGCGCTTTTCTAAAACAGAAAGCAAGCTTCAACAACTATTCCTCAAAGAGTCGTAGTGGGAAGGATGATGATCTTACTAGTAGGTCGAAATTCGAAGGTTCAGATTCTGAGTTTTTTGAAAGCGGAATAGTATCTAGAGCACAGTCGCCTTCAATACCTCAAATATCAGAGCCTTCTGAAATAGAGTCTATCTTAGACTTGAGTAGTGTAGCAGAATCTGATGATTTTTTAGAAATTACTTTAGGTAGTGAACTTATGTTGACTGATAAAATATTAACTTGTTCATCAAGTATGATCCAAGAAGCTGAGTCGACAATGGTTCCAGGTCATCATAAATACAAGCTTTCAAACTTCTTGCCTGAAATTGAATGTGTTGAAACAACACTTTATTGCAATTACTGCAAAACTTATGTCCAAAGTAAGCTTGAAATCATATCCGACACCCTGCAAGGTAAGTTCTGTAAGGTTTTTTTGGAAGTGTTTTCATTCTGTAATATGCCGAAATGGGCTGCAAGGAATAGTGTACATATATGCTCAATATGTTTAAACGTATTAGCTAAGGTTAGAGTAAGTGAATAAATTATTTTTTTGATTTTTTGCCTTTTTTTTTCCCTTTGCCTTTCTTTTTTCCTTTCGGAAAAGGGTCTACAAGCTGTTTGCTCCAAAGGACCTGGAACTCAGGGTTGGATAGCATGGATTCACGTTTAATTCTCTCAATGTTTTGTCTAACAGTCAAGGTCCGTGTATGATGCGGACCTAGCAAAGCATCAAAAATCGCCCCAGCTAATTCAAAGTATATATATGCTTCTTGAAATCTACCAAGTTCATTAAAACAAACCCCAATATTGTTATATACTGTAGCTGTATCAATAGTATTACCTCCTAATGTTCTTTCACGTATTTTTTTAGCCATAAGATAGCATCGAAGGGATAAGTCACTATGTTCAGAATGATGAAGAACAGAACCTAAGCCACAATAAACAAGTGCTCGGTCAGGGTGATTAAAAGCTAAACGGTCTGAAATTAGTTTTGTGCTAACATATTGAGCTAAAGCCAGGCCATCTTTTTCACAAGATTCATAAATTGCCCCTCGAGTTAGTTCAAAAAATAAATCTATTTCTGCTTTAAGGGTTTCGATTTTTTCTAACTTAAGCCATTTGGATTTTGCGTTATCCAGACTGACCAGAGCCATGGAAAAATTGCAGTTGTTTTGGAAAACTATAGCGGACTCAATAAGAGTATTTATTTCTTTAGGACTTGCTGGGGGTAGGAAAATCTCACGAATTAGATATGGCTGGATGCCTGGGTTACATAAAGTTTTTTTGACTGTGTCCGGGTAAAGATTCGAAGTGTTACGAAGAGGGAGGAATTTTTCTGAACGTGTGACTTCAGGAAGTTTAGGCAAGAAACTCCCTGGCATTGGGGCAAATTTCAGCCTATCAGCAGCAGTTTCTTCTTTTTTTCCTGACCTATTTTGTCTTTGTGGAGCTAATCTTTTGTCTGCTTTAGGATCAGGTGGTAATGGCAATGGGAATAATTTTGGTGGTAAAACATAAGGCGGAGGGTTTTCAGGGACATTTTTCTGCATAGGGGGAACATTAGGTACTCTATCATCATCCAAAATCTTAACAACTTCATCAATAGTTGGTATTATCGGAGCTACCTTTATAACTTCCAACAAATCTCTATCATCTCTTAACCCTTTCTGGGAAATTATAACTTTATTCTCATAATTTGCTAATATTTGATCATGATCTTCAACCGAACTAAACGAAGCATCACTATAATTTTCCTCTCCATATTGAATATTACATCCAGGGCCATAATCAAACTCTTCAGTCAATTTTAGCTTATCTGCAAACATAACCCTAACTTTTTCAGTTAAATCTTGAACATCTTTTATACAATCTAAAGCAATCCTACTCAACATCAACAAAAGATGATAAAGTTTAAGTTCAGGTTCGCCTATGATTTGATCTAGAGGCAAAAGTTCAAAAAAATTATTATCAGTCTCATAACATTTGATTACAATAGAATTGTCGTAGAAAAGCTGCTCCTCACGATCTTTGGGTGGGACGGTTGCTTTCATAAAATCAGCAAAGGTTTCTATGTTTAAAAGATGAGGAATGATGTTACTGTTTCTACAATAACGGAGAAAATTACGTGCGGATATACCAAGATTTTTTTGTTTGATTTGTTTAAAGCCGACTGTGCGTCGGCGATTTTGGATATTATGAGTGTTGTAAACTTGGAGGATTTGAAAACAGGCATGATGATAATTGTCTAGAATTCTTATAACTTTTTCTGTAAAAATAGACTTTGTAGTCTCATCTTGTCTTGGCAAGTTTGTCTGAGAAGTTCCTGCCATTGGGTCAACTAAAATTTGAGTTAACATTTGCTCAACTGGGGATAGTTCTTCTGGAAATAACACCCGGGCCAATAAAGTTATGGCAAAAAAAAACCTTGATTTATTTAAATTCGGCTTATCTCCTGCAGCTTGGGTGAAAATACTTGAGATTGTTGTAAGAGTACAAACATTTGAGACTACTCTTTTTTCTATTGATAAAATTATGAAGTCGTAAAGAGTCATTTTGTTTGAAATGCTGCAGTGAGATCTGAAAACTTGTTCCAAACGTGCCTCTTCATTGCTTTTTAATGTTAATGAGTAATAACTTGTGTTCTGTGTTTCTTCCATTTATTTGAAAAAAAATTCTAAAGTTTATTTTGAGGGATGGAAAACAGTTGGATTGAAAGATTTTGAAAATTGGAATGGTGTTAAGAGGTTATTGGGATTGTAGGAATTTTATTATGAGGATTTGCTAAGGGTTTGGCTTAGGAAAATTTTATAAAGTTCGCTAGAATAACAAGAAGGGTTAAATAAAACTGAAAGAAATGTTATAAATAGAGTAATGCTTATGTATTTACAAAAAAATATTAAACTGTAATTAAAGCTGAATTTAGAATCATAAATAGTTGATTATCGATTTTAGCATGGCTCTATTTTAATGATGCTCAAAAAAGTATAATATATAAACCTTGACTATTACATTCCAGTTCATTGCGACCTTCAAAAAACACACAAAAAAAAAATCCTCTAAACTTTAGAAATCTTTATTTCATAATACATATTTCATTCATTTAGACAATGTAAATTTAACGTGGATTTCATTAATGCTTTAACTTCACCTAATATAGTTTAAGATATAAGTCAATGGAGTTAGAATTCACAAGCCAAGTAACGAAAATCCTTGATGCATACTGCATTCCAATATCCAACATAACTCTAAAATCCCTATCAGGCCTAGCCTCAGAATCAGCGGACTTTAAAAGTTTCTGCCAAAACAGGAAGCTCTGGAAAATTGAGTTAACTGACCGAATCAATCAAATCAACAAATCAGTCAACAACATAATAACTCAAACTTCATCATTAATCCAAAACCTTAAGACATATAGTGCTCAAGTAATAACAAAACTCAAAAACCTAAAAAACTCTTATACTTTAATCCTCATGCATGTAACTTTAATAGACAGCAGCCCTGATAGTTTCTTACCTGGTTGCTACAACATCTATAAATCTTTGCTTGATATTGAGAACTGGAGAGATCCTAATAGCTTTTTGAAAAAAAGCATAACAAAACATATAAAAACTTTCCAACACATACCAAATTTCTCAACAGTTACTGAAATTAAAGAGTATTTACAAAAAAATTATAATTTACTTTTAGAAGGACATACAAGGTCAATATCAACTCTTGCCCTTACAACTGATAGTAAATATTTGGTCACAGGGTCATGGGATAACACTGTGCGCTTATGGAACCTAATAAAAAATAAGCAAAAAGCTATTTTTTATGGACATAAAGATGCGGTTAGTAGTGTTTCGATATCAAATGATAATACAATAGTCGCATCAGGATCATGGGACAAATCAATTCGCATATGGTCTTTGATAACTAAAAAAGAAATCTCGGTGCTAAAAGGACATACTGGCTGGGTGAACAGTGTTCAAATAACAACTGATAAGAATTTTGTGGTTTCAGGCTCAGCTGATTTTTATGTTATTGTGTGGAATGTAAAGGAAAAAGTTCAAGAAATAGTATTTAAAGGACACAAAGGTGCAGTGTGTGGCGTGTTTGTAACACAAGATTGTAATTCGATAATCTCTGCTTCTTTTGATAACACTTTACGAGTCTGGAACCTTGGTAAGAGAATTGAAGACAGTGTTTTAACTGGTCATACTTCTCATGTATTATGCATTGCCGTAACTTCTGATAGTAAATATGCGATTTCTGGTTCTGATGATAAAAGCGCTAAAATCTGGAACTTAGAGCTAAAAAGTTTAGAAGCTTCATTATTAGGACATTCAAGTAGAGTTAGCTGTGTTACTGTTTGTCCTAATAATCGAAATGTATTAACTGGTTCTGATGATAATAAAATTATTTTATGGAATTTACATACAAAACAGCCTGAGTATGTATTTTCTGAGCTTTCAAATTGGGTTAAAAGTTTATGTGTCAACAAAATGGGCAGTCTTATGATAAGCGGATCTACAGATAATTCTTTTAGGATATGGAGTTTAGTTGATAGAAAACTTGAAAGAGTATCTGAAGGACATACTTCTGAGGTTTGCAAAATACTTATAGATAATGAAAGTAGACTTGTGTTTTCTGCAGGAAATGATAAAAGCATGAGAATGTGGAATTTATTGGAAAAAAGGCAGCTGAAATGCTTTGTTGGTCATACAGCTCCAGTGACAAGTATTAAGGTGAGCAAAAATAAGAAATATGTTGTTTCTGCTGATGGAAATTTCGCTAGAATATGGATAATTTAAGGAACTAATCATCTATTAAGCTAAGCTTTTAAAACCAGGTTGCCCAGTTGAAGCCATAAGTCTCCACCACATCATATTGTTGTCAACATCAACTTTTCTCTGTCCAGGATTAGATCCTTTTCCTTCATTTATACTAGTCATAAGTTCAACTGGTATATAAACTATTTGACTTGCTACAGTGCCAACTGAAAACCCAGTAAATCCAGCAAAAGCTCCATGGACAGCAGCTTGCGCTAACATCGTGCATAATTTCCTATCAGCTGAATTCGCAGCAACACTTCTTATCATATAAGTAGGGTCAATATATTTCAAAGTGATATCAATTCCTTCTGTTTTGCAATACTTAACAATCCCATCTTTTAGATGTTTTCCTATATCATAAAGAATAGGATTCCCTGAAGCATCTTTGCCAGCGTTTTTTAAATTTTCATCCCTACATCCAGTTGCCGCACCTTCAGCTACTACAACTACTGCATGACCTTTTGATTTAAGTCTGTTAGTAATATATGAATAAACACCATTTGGACCACCGAGTTCATATTCGCTTTCAGGAATCAGACACAAGTTTACATTTCTATTGGCAATTGCTGAATGCAAAGCTATGAATCCACTATTACGACCCATAAGTTTGACAAGTCCTACGCCAAATTCAACACTATTAGCTTCAACATCAGCTGAATCAATAGCTCTTTGTGCTTCTTCTACAGCTGTATCAAAACCAAAGGATTTATCAATAATTGGAATATCGTTGTCTATTGTTTTCGGTACTCCTACTACAGCAGCGAAATGACCTTTACTCCCTAGTTCGTTTACCAGAGATGTTATGCCACGATGAGTTCCATCACCTCCAATAATAAAGATTTGATTGAAACCATGTGACATAATTGAATGCGTTATTTTTTCTTTGTCCCAACCACCACGTGAAGACCGTAAGATTGTTCCACCCTTAGTATGGATATCAATAACTTTGCCTGGCTCGAATTTTATAATAGATCCAGGTGTATAGAAGCCTTTATACCCATCTTTGATACCATAGATCTCTGTAACTCCATAGTTGTAATAAAGACTCATAACAATTTCCCTAATTACCACATTAAGCCCTGGACATAAACCACCACATGTTACTATGCAAGCTTTAACTTCTGAAGGATGCATAACAATTTCTTTACGTGGGCATCCTTTTACTAAATACACAGACTTTCCTTGTAAGAAATCATTTGAAAATGCTGAATTAGCATTAATATACCCACCAATTCTTGAAAAAATTGATTCAGGCATAAAACATTGACCTGAGTTTACATCATCTTTAAGCCCACTTCCTAACATTGGGTTGACAAAGATTTTGTTTTGGCTTGTCATAAGTAATTTTGGAGCCAACAAACCAATATCTTGATCTGACATAATTGACTTATGCTCAAGAAGGTCAAGACTCGCCATACGTCTAGGAAGGCTGAGAATGCTTTTCCTTGGGGTCATGAGGACTATCCTTTCATGCTCTTTCTGTTTTCTTAACAGAAAAATTGTCCCAAGAGTCAAAGTGCCCAGAATGCATATTTGGATCCACTTTTCGTTGTCCATTTATAAGCCGATAGAATCATAACTAGTTATTATGCCAATCTAAATATCCAGAATATTATTATCATATTTTATAAGTATTATATATTACTTTGATATTTTGATTTGACTGAAATTTTTAGCTTGATTTATTTTAAATTATATCTAAAATATAGGCTTCTGATTAAGATTTTATTTTACTAATTAATCGANATTTGACTGAAATTTTTAGCTTGGTTTATTTTAAATTATATCTAAAATATAGGCTTCTGATTAAGATTTTATTTTACTAATTAATCGAAATCTCAAGAAATTTACCCTCCTGCCATATCCCTTNAAATCTCAAGAAATTTCCCCTCCTGCCATATCCCTTCACTTTTTAGGCCATTTGGTAGGGTTTGTATTCCTTTACCGTGCTGTTTATTATCAGCCCATTCCCCTTCGTATTTTTTCCCATCAGGCCAAACGAAGACCCCTAAGCCATGCTTTTTATCGTTTTTGAACTCTCCTTCGTATTTTCTCCCATCTTCATAAGAAAACACCCCTCTACCCTCTTTTTTACCATCAATCCAGTCACCTGTATATGTGCTTTTGTCCCTCCAGACATAAGTTCCATTACCACAGTACTTGTTGTCTTTGAAGTCTCCGATATAAGAAGTCCCATCAGCCCATTCGTATTTCCCTCCACCGTGTTTTTTACCTAAAATAAACTGGCCTTCGAATTTCGACCCATCTGGCCATTTTTCCACACCAAATCCATGTTGTTTATCATCTTTCCAATCTCCTTCATAGGTAGAATTATCTTTATAATAGTAAACTCCTTTGCCATTAGCTTTATCATTTTCCCACTCACCTTCATAAACTCCTCCATCTGCATTAATCAACCTTCCTCTACCACAAGCCTTACCATTATGCCAAAATCCTTCATATTTTGACCCATCTTTCCATAAAAAAATCCCATATCCATGATGTTGATTCAAAGCATTAATATCCCCTTTATAAATCCCATTACTTTCATGTACAGGCCTTGTACCAACAGAAAGTTCACCTCTTGTATCCCCACAATTAAAAGATCCAAGTTTTTTCTCCATCTTCTCAACAAAAGAATTGGTTAATGTATTACTTTCTTCATCTTTTGCTGAGGAGGATTTTTTATAAAAATTAACTTTCTTTTCACCACTCTGCATATCGAAATGCATTATAATTGACTTTGTCCTAGATATTTCTTTAATTCTTCGTCTGTCAATATACCCTCTTATAATATCTTGAAGTTTCATGAGGTCTCCAAGTGATATTTCAGGAGGTTTACCACTCACAGAAGGTGTTATAGTGCCTGAAGGTTCGGGCTTTTCTGATTTTTCTTCGTGGATGATCTGGTTAGTATCTACAGTCGAACTTTTTATACATGAACAAGCTTTTCCCATATCAAAAGTTTAAATTTTATTAGTTATTGTAGGACTTACTGAAAAAATAAGAATATTTTTTTAAGTGATTTATTTTTTGGATCATTTTATTAGTATTTTCCTTTTTAGTTTAGTATTTTTAGTATTAGTTTATAGATTTTATGTTTAATAACAGTTTTATTGAATTTTTTGTGTGGAATCGTATAAAGTTGTAAGTGCATATTCTAATAGCAAGTGCTTTGTTTTAAATTACTACAAAAAAAACTATGTTTTTTTTATGCTAGCCTACTTTGATAAGTTTTATGATTAAACTCAATTATTCANCTATGTTTTTTTTATGCTAGCCTACTTTGATAAGTTTTATGATTAAACTCAATTATTCATTACTATATTTTTTCAAAGTTTGTTCTTTAACTTTATTCCTACGTTCTTCATTTGCCTCAGCTACTTGTTGAAGTGAATTTTTATATATAACATCCTGAACAGGATTTACAACAACTTTTCTTTCTAAAACCAAATATTTTGGAAGTTTTCTTGGTTTAGGCTTGGTAAGATTGAAAGGTTTTGGTATTGTGAACTTTTTTTCCTTAACAATTTCTTCTTCTTTTATAATAGTCCCATGACCTGTTGCTTTATTGCTTAGATAATCAAGTAAATCAGCTAACTCAAGGCTTTTTGAACCATTTTTGGTTATAATGTTTTCAACGAATTCAAAATCATAGATTTCGCACCAGGAATCACAAACATGCTCACGAAGCATTTCTTCATTTAAAAGGAACTGAAGCAAAACATGCATTTTTAGTGGCTCTTGAGTATCGATGATTTTCCTAAAATGCTTTACACCAAGCTCATCCAAGCGGAAACTTACTATATAAGCTATGATCATGAAAGGAAATGAATCGTTACTGTTAGTCGATGTAGCGTTAACTTTAAATATTGCCCTGTTTAAACGCTTTAAGAAATCTCGGTAACGGTTTACGCCATAGAAAATTTGTTGCATAAACATCTTCTCGTTGGGGTCATCTGTAGACTTGTAGTTGTTTTGAAAGTGTGTATCAGGACTATCAGTAATTGGATTATATGATGTTAATAACTCAATGGATTTAGGTACTAAATCAGCCCAACTCATTTTTATATGAAACTATTTCATAAGCAGATAAGAGGACATCAAAAGATAGTTATCAATCAAATAATACTTCAGTAGACATATTAGAGTATTTTATCTTCATAATGATTGTCTTATTATATAGACAAAAAAAATTGTGTCTTTTATAGTTATATTATGTCACATAATAGCAAGTATTTAAAAGACACAGGGCTAATAACAACGTATCAGAATTTTATTAAGCAGCTCATGACTTCAGGTATTCCTGATGGGGATATATTCTTGGAAGCATCAAAATTTTTCCAAAACTACGAAAAAAAACATAAAGTTAGTAGTAATGTCGAACCATTGCCAAAAGATGATGTCCTTTTTGCCAATGAAAAAAAGGAAAGGAAAAAAATTATCCTTGAGACGAAGAACAGGATTCACCCTTCTGTACCGATTATTACTCCACAGATTTTTGAAAGACAGGAAAGGACTCGCCCTTTAATAGGCAACTATAAAAAAGAACCTTTAGATTATAGATACAATGATATTTTAGCAGGCAGGATTATAGATCCAGAAGATCAAGGTCCACTTGAATTAATAAGGCCAAATGTAGTTGAATCTGAAAAAATTCCTACTTTAATAGAATTTCAAAAAGAAGTTCCTGAAGAGTCAAGAAAAAATTCTAGCGTAAAATCCCGAAAAAGTTCCAAACGAAGCAAAAGTAGTAAAAGTGACAGAAGTGAAAAAAGTGGGAAAAGTGATAAAAGTGATAAAAGTAAAAAAAGTAAGCAGAGCGAAAAGAGTAAAAAAAGCAAAAAAAGCTCAGAAAGTGATAACTAAACCTATCTTTAGCAAACAAAACAATCTTTTTTAAGTAATTTCCATTATTAATCCAACATAATCTTATAACTTCTCATTTTTCAAGAAAGTAAAATCCGTAAATAATATAATGGACGACTACATACTAAAACTTAAATTCACACAAATAGATCTCCCTCCCCATCAACGTTTAGAATCCAAACTATTCCCTAAATCCAAAATCAGGACATCTACTCCAAAATGCACTTCTGCTTCTTTTAACTTGAAAAGTTTAAGTCGCCCAATTAGCCCTAAATCCTCAACAATACCCAAGACTTCAGCTGGTGTTCGACATCATCCAGGAATATCAGTTAATAACTCAACAATAACTTCTGTGAATACTTTGCAAAAACATTCTGATAATATCCCTTGCTCTTTAAAAGCTAAACTTTTAACAAGAACGATTATCCAAAGTCCGAATAGAAAAACCCATGGACGGCATAATACAAGCCAAGAACCATCTTTAGCAAATCCTTTACTTATATGCAATCTTCAAACTAACCTTCATTATAGCTATAAAGTTAAAAACCCAACAAGAATACTTAATATTCCTTCACCGAAGTATAAAATAATTAACTGATAACAATTTTTTAAATAATTATTATGACTAGTCTTATATTACCCAAACATAAACAATAAAAGATTATTATTGAATATCAAAATTAATTCGAGTCAAAGGACCAAGAGAAGCATTAATCAAAAACAAAGGTCTTTCTCCAGCAAAGTTCCCAGGCCAATAATTACTAGATGGTACATCACTTGGTAGTATTCCAGCTTTTTTATAAGCACTAGCCACAAGTTCAGAACAAAAATATCCTTCGTTTCCATTTGTCTCTCTTTTACCAATAATTTTTTTAATACTCGCATTGAATTTTTTGCCCATTGTCTCTGTTATAAATGTTTTCACTATATTTTCTAATCCTTCAGGATCTTTAACCATAAGTTTTCTATATACAAGATAATCATATAACAAATGCCATTGTTTTTCTATAAACTCTTCCCAAAAAAGAACATTAACCCCTATAACTCTTGTTGATTCTAAAAAAGCTATATAGCCAGAATGTTTTATTAAAAGAGCAACATGGTCATAATTACTTCTTGTTACAGTTCTCTGTGCTTTAGAAATAAGACCATTTGTTTTAAAAAGTAAAATATCCCCAGTTTTAGCGCAATCCAGAAATTCAAATACTGAAATTTGTGGAAATTTCCAAAAGTTTTTTTGTAAAGAGAGCATTTCAATATTACATGTCTGTCCTAATGACCCTTCAATATGCAATCTTAAAGATGTTATCCATTCTGATGCTTCTTCAGAATTTAAAGCTCTGAATAAAAAGTTTCTTTTACATCCTGTGATTGTTATTGAAAAACTTGTTTGTGTTTTAGCTTGTATTTGTATGAAGAGTTGTTTGAAATTGAAACACCCTGATGGTTGCTTTGAGCTGGTTTTGCTATAGTAAGAAAAAGTATTAGATTTTAGGATACAAAATTTTAGTTGCCATCGTTTTATCACTCCTTTTGTTTGTTTTTCAAGCCACCCTGATTTTACTTCATTTTCTGTAAAGGAATTTTGTTTAAAAGATTCTTCAAAGAAATTTATTCGATTTATGTCATTTGTGCTTGATGATCTTTTTATATTCGGTCTAAGTATGTTCATTTTTCTATATATTTATTAAAAAATGAATGAAGTTCTTGATTTCCCTCAAGGTACAAAATGAAAAGAAAATAATAGCTCTCCTTGAAGAGAATACAAGAGAAGCATTTATAAGAAAATCTATGGTTATGCATACCAAATTAAAAGTTTGAAAAATCATAAGGTATCATAATATTAATTACTAAATATTTTAATAGTTTATATTAGGTTATTTATTAAGATATATGAGGAAATAATATAAGTTTATTAAGCACTTTTATAAAATATATATTAAAATTACATAGATATATATATATAGAAACTAAATATTTCCATTTATTTATATAAAATTCACAGATTCTCTTTCTAATAATAACAATAACAGTTCTATTAGACAATCAAAGCTTCCCCCATTAATAAAACTAGGACTTATAACTTTTTTAAATCCAGTAATTCAAGAAAAATATCATAAAATACGTGATTTGTTCTAATATTTTTTTTTAAAGAATCATAATTAAGATCTTTATTTAAATCTAAAGCTTTACCTCTACATTGATTATCAGTTAAAAAAACCTTAATAATAAAGGGTATAAATAGGGATGCAGAATGAAGATAAAAGTTCCTGATTTTATATTCCCAGGAAGTTCTTTGAAACAATCAAGATTATTAGACAGAGAAATTACTCAAGTATTCATATAAATATCGCTGATATTGATGAAAGATTATTAGACAGAGAAATTACTCAAGTATTCATATAAATATCGCTGATATTGATGAAAATGATCTTGCAACAAAGAATATTCATATCTTTTACATCTCTGGTGATGCTGGAAGGCAAGGAAGCCAGATAACTGCCTTTTTCATATAATTAATAGGTAAAATTTCGAATTTTGAAGACTTTATAAAATCTATAAATTTGTAAAAAAAAATAATGAAGAAATATAAGCATGTATTTTTATAGTTTAATATTTATATGATATTAGTATTAGTATTAGTTAGGAATTATCGCTTGACTATTGTCCAGCCCTTGTTAATTTTCTTCTTTTATAGTATATTTTCGTGATAAAGTTTTTTATTTCTCTGTCGATTATATTTTATATAATATGATTAGTAAATTAAATACTTTT